>PVKV010007603.1:0-94708 GCA_004027835.1 Alouatta palliata
GGAACAATACTAAAATCATAAACTAACCACAAAATGATGTAAAGCAAACAGGTGTTCATCTTTTTACCTATAGTGAAACAGTTTTATATTTAACAGGGTATCATTCTTTTAAAGGTTAGTCCCACCATAAATTTCAAGAGCAGTCATCTTAAAGAATCACATTATTAATCACAGGGTTCAAGCAGTACCTGGTAAATAGGGTCATAAAACAAATCCAAGGCAGGAACCAAAATAAAACACAGTGTCTTAGTAACACCACATAATCGTCACCAGGCCATTGTGTAAGCAACTAGGAGGTCAAAATAGTTCTTTTACTTTATTTTTCATCCTTAGTTCCTACTTTCCCATAGCTCGACTGCCTCCAGGGGGGGGAAATGCTTCTGGGGTCTAACTCCATTATGGCGGAGACACTCTTGGGGGTCTCTACGCTGGAGTGACTCCCACACGTAACAATTATGTAATTGCCCTGTCTCAGGATGGTTAGTAAGTTGGTCATATTCAAGGGCCACTCCTGGTCATGTTGAGTCTTCTCCAATGGCACAGACCCAGGTTTCAGGGACTGTGCATTGTTGGAAGACTTGGCAGAAATGACCAGTCTTTCATTGTTCTCTTTCATGAAAATCTATTTTCATTTCAAGAAAACATTAATTTATGAGTATTCTAATTCTGTCAACCCCAGAACTGAACCCTTCTGCCTTTGTGATTCTATGCCTAGCCTTTCATAGAGCTACGAATTGTTCCAGTGCAAACCTCATCCCTACACCCCAGCCTGGGCTGATTCATATGCAAACAAAGCACAGTAAAACAAAATGAACAATTGATTTTTTTTAAAAAAAGGACTAGTGGTCAGCATTTACTGAGTACTCACTATGGACGAGGCATCCTATTAGGCCTTTTAAGTTTCATTTAGTTCTGATTACAGTTCAAAAAAAAGTACATTATTATACACAATATACAGATGAGAAAACCAAGTCAACAGAAATAAATGGCAATCTTAATGTTACACAGATAAATTTTGAAAGGGCCAATTATACAGTAGTGTAATTCTTTAGGTCTTTCTTATAACATTCTAATCAACATTGCTGTGGGCCTTAACAATAGTCATTTTTATGCTTGGAATCCTCACCCCAAGTCATGAACTGTAGACTCTTTCATTCGTGTGCCCTACTCTTTGTGCACTTTTTCTAGAGATGGAGCTGGTTTCTCAAAAATGGTTTTCTCTAGTCTCTAGTTTGCTGCTTATGGATAAGTAGCTAATATAAAGTTGACTTTAACTCCCAAATCTTATGAATCATCTACTCCAGGTATTTTTTTGTTTAACTAGGTCTACCAGTGAGAACAGGAACCCACTCTCTGCACTCACCAGAAGGCTCCCTCCCCTCTGTCTTGATCTGAGAAATGGGGTAGCTATACAATGCTTATGATGGGGAATAGCATGCTTGTGAGATATTCTCTTTCACAGAGCTAGCATCACATAAAATCATACTCTTCACACCTCATTATTCACAACCTCGCTCATGAACTGATTTTTCAGATTCACTTCTTTCCCCCATCTCCTGTTGCTCTGTTGTGTAAGCTTTTTGTTTCATAAGTTCATTTCTATTTTTAACCTCATTTTCTGCCCTAGCTCCTCTAAGGTGACTAAATTTCTTCCTAGATATCATTTGATTTCTCTCTGGTTCCACTGTCATCCACCTATCTGAATAATCACTAGCTTAGAGCTTCCTCATCCCCTCTACCTTCTAATTCAGAGCCAATTAGAAATCTTAGAAGCAGTTTTGATGACTCTTTCTTCTTTACATTTGTCATTCAACCAGGACATTGTCCTATAGATTCTCGTGCCTATAAATAGCTGTGAATTTCTTTCCTTTTTCTCTGTTCCCATTGCTACTCCCCTATTTCCAGAGGCTCATGATTTATCATCTAGATTATGAAAATATCTTCTAACTATTCTCCACACATCCAACATGACAGCCCTATACTGTATTCTACTTTTTCACCAGAGTGATCTTCCTAAAGATTATCTCTCTCATTTTTTAAACCTCTGAGTGAATATCCATGCTTTCAAGATAAAGTCCAAAGTCCTTATGGTATCTGTCTTATCTATAGTTCAAATGTTACTCATTTTTCAAAACACGATAGAAATTTTCTTTTGATTTAAATCTTTCTCCACTCACCTGCTATGGTTTGAATCCCTAAAAATCATGTTGAAAACCCCCAGTGTGGCAGTATTGAGAAGAGGAGGCTTTAAGAGGTGATTGAGTCATGAGGGCTCTGCCCTTATGAATGGATCAATCTATTCATAGATTAATGAATTAAGGGATTAATTGATTAATGGATTAACAACTCCACATGAGAATGACAATGATGGCTTTATAAGAAGAGAAACAGAGACTTTCGCTATCACACTCAACCCCCTTGCCATCTGATGCTCCCACTTCCTCAGGACTCTGCAGGGAGTCCTCAGTGGCAAGAATGCCCTCTCCAAATGCAACTCCTCAACTTTGGACTTCGTAGCCTTCATAACTGTAAGAAATAAATTCCTTTTTAAAAACAAATTACTCCGTTTCAGGTATTCTGTTATAAGAAACAGAGAATAAACTGGGACATCACCCCACCCTGAAGCACTATTATAGCATTTCTTAAGCTGCACTGTACCTATTTATACATGTCCTTTCTCCCCACTCTGAATTGTAGGCTTCTTGACTAGGAAAGGACTGTGTCTAGTTAAACACACACTCACACTACCCAGAACTTCTAGCACAATACCTGGCATGTACTTTTTGAATATCTAACAAACATTTGCTAAATGTATGGTTGAAAAAATTCAATTGGTGTTAGAGGTCGGCATCACTTATCCCTTTTCTTCTACTGAGTTCAAAGTGTCTGCCCATGTCCACCCATGGGAAGGTCATTGACTTATTCAGATATTTGGATAGATGTGGTCATTAGAAACACCAATGAAGTTTCCCAGCTTCTTTTAGATCAAATATAAGCCAAGTTAATATCAATTGGCCTTTGTGCTGCAGAAAACTTGTATTCAAAGCATTTGCTTTTTAACTCAAATTTGCATATGCCCTTTCCTTATAGAAGAGGAGATGAAGTTGTAAAATTATTCTGAAATAGGTTTTTACAACTGAAATAGATGGGGAATGAAAGCAAGGAGTTTGTTAATGCCTGTACCTGAGAGAATATGAAAATTTGGTTTTGGATAGAGATCAAGATCAGTGAGTGATTTTCCTCCTGACTCTAACCTTTAGAATGTAATGAAGTCGTGTGGAGGTCCTTGGAGGGGTTTTGAAACCAGGCACTCCACCGGCTACTTACTGAACGCTGCCCTGTGCCAAGCACTGCTTTAGGCTTTAGGAATAAAGAAGCAGTCAAGATGTGCTACCTGCTCCTGGAGCTTGTGTGTGGAAAGGACACACAATAGGTAATACAATGCAATGTGGCAAGTGCTAGAATAGAGGCAAGAGTGCTCTGGAAGCATATCACGCATTGAAGGGCTTTCTCTAGAAGCTCTGGAAGAGCTTTGCAAAAGGATCTTTTTATTATTATTATTGAGCTGGAATCTTGTTCTGTCACCCAGGCTGGAGTGCAGTGGCATGATCTCGGCTCACTGCAACCTCCTCAGCCTCCCAGATTCAAGCAATTCTCATTCCTCAGCCTCCCGGGTAGCTGGGATTACAGGTGCACACCGCCATGCCCAGCTAATTTTTGTATTTGTAGTAGAGACAGAGTTTCACCATGTTGACCATGCTGGTCTCCAATTCCTGACCTCAAGTGATCTGCCCAACCTCAGCCTCCTAAAGTGCTGGATTACAGATGTGAGCCACTGTGCCAGGTCTGCAGAGGGAAAATTTGACATCAGGAAAGGTAAGAAAGGCTCCTCTAGATTGATTCAGGGAAAATGGCATTCTAGCCAAAGTTTGCATAGAAATCCAAGGATATAAAGTGACATGGTCAAGTAATGATACAAGGGTAAATGGTGAATGAAAGGGAGTGTTAACAGTTGAGTTTTGTGAAGGAAAGTGGTATGGTCAGAGTCATTGGTACTTCATGTATAGGGAGCAGATCTGATGGAAGATATGAAACTGGGAATTTACTTGGTCACTCTAATATTGGGGCTTAAAGCTTATATGACTTTATATTTTTGATATAGTTATTGTATAGTATTTTTGATGAGTTAAATAATATTTACGTTTTGTACTAATGCAAAATTAAATGTAGGTCTGTGAAAGTGAGGGGCTCTGAGTTTAAGGTTCATTAGGTTCAAGGTAAACTCTCTGTTAGTTCATAGAAGGTGAATATTGGTATAAAGTGCCCTTATTCTCAAATAATTTCTGAGGATAAGGAGAGACTTGCTTTGTTAGAGAGAAAACTGACAGAACCATAAAACAAATAGAAACCTAGTTTAGATGGGCTGAGCTGGCCTGCATAAAGATGTCCTTTGTCTGCTTCTGGAAAGCTGTCACCTCTCACTTTATATAGGAGCGACAGATTGTGCCTTCTGACAATCC
Organism: Alouatta palliata; assembly: GCA_004027835.1. NCBI lineage: Eukaryota > Metazoa > Chordata > Mammalia > Primates > Atelidae > Alouatta > Alouatta palliata. The sequence continues at coordinate 4,521 of PVKV010007603.1, forward strand.
TATCATCTCAGTGTTGCCTCTGGCTGCTCCTGAAAGGGGACCAATCCACTGGGTCAAGATGGTTGGAGATCCAAAGGCAGGAGAGGGGGCTTTTGCCAGATATCCTATATTTAGATAGATGTCAATATCATTTCTTTATTCCTGGAGCCTTTATTCCATACTTGTTATATAGGAAAAAAATATCATCAGACCAAATACATTTTGCTGCTTTTCTTCCTAACAGGATCTGAAATAATTGGTCTATTAATCCATGTATGCATTGTTTCTCTTTCCAAGTACTCCTGGAAAAAAATGTGGGGGAAATCTACCACTGTCTTCTAAGATTTTATACATATTCTGCATCTTACACCAGTCAGCTAGTTTGAATTTATGAGAATTTCTGATACCTTTCACATCTCTACTATCTCTGGCATATTATATAATTTATAACTTCCTTTTTTTATGAAAGGGTCCAGCTCTGTCAACTAGGCTGGAGTGCAGTGGTGCAATCTTGGCTCACTGAAACCTCTGCTTCCAGGTTCAAACAATCCTCCAGCCTCAGCCTTCTGAGTAGGTGGGACCACAGGTGCAAGCCACCATGCCTAGTTCATTTTTTATTTTTTGTAGAGACAAAAGTTTCACCATGCTGCCCAGGCTCCAGTCAACCTCCTGAGCTCAAGCTATCTGCCCACCTCAATCTCCTGCTGCACGTGACCTATTTATAACATTGTAACATGTCATATGTTAAACACACACACACACACACACACACACACACACACACACTCCAAAGAGATAGCTAACTCCCTGTGTTGCAGATGAGGTCAGTAATTTGTCCAAGAGTCTACACATTTCATAAAATCAGAGTTCACATTTGAAGTCTGGTCTCACCAACCCCAAATCTCAGTCTTTCCCCAGTAGGAATTTTAATTTTTAAGGGCTCCACAGTTTCAAACAATATTTAGGCTCATCAGGTCCCTACTCAAGGCACCCACAAAAGTATTCTAATTTGCTTTCAACTAATGAAATCTAAAGAACTTGGAATTTTGTCTGATGTTGCTGATTAGAAGTTCTAAGAATAAGCACAGATACTTGCTCCTGTTTCTCTCATACATTTCACACTCTAACATCCTCGTCGTAACCCCATCTACTGCACAAAGACACTATCTTCTGATCTGGCATGCTGGTGTGATTTGATGCATGACAGCTGTGTGATCCAACTACTCAACATCATATAGCTCTTATACCAACCAGACTGAGCTCCTAGATAATCCTATCTTGAGGGGCTTTGAGTTCTTCCGTGGGAGACTTTTTTCTTTCTATTGTCACTAATGGAATATTTATCACATTATTAATTATTCAAGAGCTATTTCACTTTGACGCCTCACTTTAGCACTTGTATGCAACCATTTCTGCATGCACATGTGGGGTCTTCCTTGTATCATCTTATTTAAATGTATATCCTCTTATCTTCTCTAACTGACTCTGTTCTCTTCAAGGACATGATCAGTGTCTGGTAAATCTTTATATTTCTCACAGCACAGAGTACAGTTCTGAATATGTTTTCCATAATTATTAGAATGAATGGATGGATACATTTAGGTGTAATGATCTTTGACAAACCTCATTGCTACTGTAACATCTCCATATTGGTAGAAGTCAACTAGAGGCAGCTGGCAATTTTATGAAATCTTTTCAATTTTGAAAGATTCTCAGAAAACTCTAAACATGCTTTATATATCTCAGTGAGAGGAAAATAAGTAGTTTCTGAGAGTGAGATTTATTCATGTAGGTGATTTCACATCTCTTCTCCAAATAACAGGCAGATACAATAATCTGTTTTTTAAAGAAGGGAAATCCTTCTTGTTTAACATGAAGAGATTAAACTTAATTGAATGGAATTTAGTAAGATTTTTATGCAATAGACTATGGACATTCAAATCAGTGTCCTTCCTAGGATCAATAATTTTCCACTGTGACAGAGATTATTAATTGCCTTAAAACATCATGTAGGTCTGAAGAAAGAACCCATCTGAATTTATAAGATTAAATGTTTGAAAAAAAGGATCAGAGAGGTATCTGACAGAAGAGTCATTGCAAGGGGCGTAAATTTTGAAATCCATCTCTACAGTTTTTAAGTCTCTCTCTCACTTTCTCTCTATTTAGTGAAACAAGAAAATGCCATAAACATGGTGAATCTTAGCACCAACAAGGAAAAGGAATTTGACAACTTTACTCAGGCTATGTCTATTGACTAGATGAAGACAGTAGATTAAAAGCTGGTTAAACATTCATCCAGTGAAGGCAGCAAATGGACACTTGCCATCCTAGAGAAACTCTCTTAATGACATGCTACAGGACTATCTCCTTTGCAATGTTTGCATCGACAAATTGTATGAAAATATACATGACCCATTTATAGAAGTAGAGCATAAAATAAAACTGAGTGGGAGAAATTTACATATGTAATTGCATTTATAGAAGTACAGAGTGTAGGAAAAAGAAGAGTTTTCTTAGCTCCCCAGTGTAAAAACGGAAGTGATAATGAGGAATCTGAAAGTCAATTTGTGAGAAATTTTTTATAAACACTTTTGAATGCTTGCACTAATTGGTAAAGCTTAGTGTATTTCCCTAAGGATACAAAGACACAGCGGGCGCAGTGGCTCACACCTGTAATCCCAGCACTTTGGGAGGGTGAGGCGGGCAGATCACCTAAGGTCAGGAGTTCGAGAACAGCCTGGCAACATGGCAAAACCCTGTCTCTACTAAAAATACAAAAATTAGCCAGGCAGATGGTGTCCATAGTCTCAGCTACTCAGGAGGCTGTGGAAAGAGAATCACTTGAACCTGGGAGGCGGTGGTTTCAGTGAATGGAGATTGTGCCACTGCACTCCAGCTTAGGTGACAAGAGTGAGACTCCGTCTCAAAAAAAAAAAAAGATACAAAGACACACACAGGGAGGTTTAATCATTATGTACCTTAAAGTCTGCCATGCTAAAGCACCTTAGGCTTCACACGTGTCGTTTAGTGAGAACTAGGATCAATAGGTGAAAGTTACATTGAATCAGAATATCCCATCATGCAGAATTTAATTAATAAAATCCACAAACATTTTCCAAACATTGTTAAGTTCTGAAAAAGACCAATGACACAGTAGGAAATCTATGGAAAGTGGCAAGTTTGTAATCAAGTAAATATATAACTTCAGTGACTGTGCTATGTGTTACTTTGCATATGATCATATGGCTGTCTCCATAAAGGAAACTTTCAGAAAAGATCTACATGGTTTTTCAGGGTTTGAGTTTTCAATTTTAGGTTTCTTTTGAATATATCATGATACTGAGATAGTCTTGAGGATGAGAGCAAAATTAAAAAAAAGAAATCAAAGATTTATTTGGCTTACAAAAGGACAGACAAGGAGTCATTATTACTTACACATGATGGTAGGATGTTTGACTGGAAAGTCTGGTGAGCAGTTAAGCTTAAGGAATGGTGATATATAGAGTGAGGCTTCACTGATCATGGCTAGAGAGAAGGTATGCAAAGGACAGAGTTCCCTGAGGTTGTACTGATTGCCCACTATCATTTTTTCACAGCTTATCCATGAAATTTCTGGAATCAATTGTTAACTTGTGAAGGAGAATGATGAACATATTTAGGAATATCTCTGTTCTCCAGCAGACGTCCTGTATTAGTTTGCTAGGACTACCTTAACAAAGCACCACAAACTAGCTGGCTTAAACAACAGAAACATACTATCTCATAGTTCTGGAGGCTGGAAGTCTGCAATCAACATGTTGGTGGGGTTGGTTCCTTCTGAACGATGTAAGGAAGGCTTCCATGTCTCTCCCACAGCTTGTGATAGTTGCTGGCAACCTCTGTCATCCTTTGACTTATAGAAGTACCACACTGATCTTTGCTGTCATCTGCATATGGTGTTCTCTCTGTGTCTGTGTCTCTGTCTTCTAATTTCTGCTTTTATGAGGATGCCAGTCGTATTGGATTGGGGTCTACCCTAATAACCGAATTTTAAATTGATTACTTGTATAAAGATTCTCTTTCCAGATGATACCATATTCTAAGGTACTGGGAGTTAGGGCTTCAACATATTTTTTGGGGTGACACAACCCATAGCAGGCATCTTATAAATATTAAGGTATTAATATAATTAAATCAGATTTTATTTAAGATGTAGGTAACTCCTATAAACAATGATGGTGAAATGGCAAAAGTGAGTTCAAAAATGGTGCATTTACTGTTTAAAGAGAAAAATGTAAAAATAGCTTCCTGAGATCAATAATACATTTTTTCACCATTTTCTCATAAATCCACTTTATTGCAGAATTCGCTTTTTAAAATTAGTTGATTTCCATTTAGCTACTGTTGCAAACTGACTTTGAAGAAGAAATAGTATTCAAGCATCTACATCAATAGTAATCCCGTCCTGTGAAAATGGCTTTCATCTCCTAGTGGTCTATCCCATTAGGAACTAATTCATCAAAGCTTGTTATAGTAGATTGTGTCTTAGACTAGGAGTGAGAAGTCCTTGATTTTAGTATCAATGCTGGCGTTAATTGTGTCTTGTTTATGCAAATCACTTGATAATTCTGGGCCATAGTGTTTTACTGAAACCATGGGGTTTGGTTGTACTGGATGATGTACATAAACATTCATGGATCTCTGTGCTACTTCTGATGCTGTTCCATTCATGGAAATAAATTAAATCAAATATCCCATGGAATCCTAAACACCAAGAGATGAATGTAGATATCAATGTTAATGAAAGAAGAAATGTAGGTGAAATAAAGTACAAAGTATCTCAGTTCAATTTATAAAACATTATTTGATCGTGTCAATTAAGCACAGCTATTTTGGGAAGTTTCAAGAAACCTCTAAGAGATTTTTCAAGAAGAGAATAGATTGTTACTCTATCTAAGATAATGTTTTTGAAGCCACTGTTTTTGGAACTACGAGTTACTCTGTTAAGTCAACTTAGTGTATCATGACCAGAGCTAAGAAAAAACAAAGTAATAGAACACGGTAGAACATAAAAGAAGAGAAAAACAATGTGAAAATGTTATTCATGTTAACATCTGTATCTTTGAGTTCTGGATTGTCAGGTATAGTGTGTTTCCAACAGTCATCTCAGGAAAAAGCTTAAAAGCTTCTGCCTATCTTAAATATCATCCATGGAACACTGTCTTTTCAAAGGTTTGAAATGACAGCTAGGCTAGGGAATCTAAAAAAAGACAGAGATGAAATAAGGGAAACATATTCAATTCTCATTTTGTTTTCATTAACTTCTTCAAATAAATTGATAAGCTTGCTGGAAATAGAAAACAAGTGCTTTATGGAGAAAAATTTAACACGAGTTGGATAAGAACTGTTAGAGAATATAGTCATTTTAAAATAAGCGAAGTTCTCTAAATCTAGATGAATTTTACGCCAGGTTACTGAATGTGTTTAATAAGGGATCCCAATCAACTTAAAAAAAAAAATTGTGAGCAGAAAATTTTAAACCTTGAATAAAGCAGAGATAATGGTGTAATGCGTGCTTAAATAACTGTTACCTGGCTTCAATGCATCATAACTCATGATCCATCTTGCTTCATTTCTAATCGTCTTCCCAACCTCTTCTCTTTCTCCCAATTATTAAAAGAAAACTGATATCATCACTAAGCCTATAAACATTAACGATAATTACTATTGTTAGTAAGTATCCTGTAGTGTTCAGATTTTTGGTTAACTTTTAAAAACTGATGAACCAAAATGAGATACTGCTTGTACACAATAGAATGTCTAAAATAAAAAAGATATAATGATAAATGCAGACAAAGATGTAGCAAACTTGAAACCCTCATCCACTGTTGAGGAAATTGTAAAATTGTGCAGTCATTTTCAAAAACAGTTTTCAGTCCCTCAAAGTGCTAAATATAGAGTTGCCATATGATCTCGTAATCCTACTTCTGGTTATCTACTGAAGAGTAATGGATACATACATCTACACTAAAACTTACACTTGAATGCTCATAGCAACACTGTTCAAAATAGTCAAAATGTGGATACAGCCACCATGTCCACAAACTGATAAATGGATATAAATAAAATGTGGTCGATCCACACAATGGATTGTTATTCATCAAAGAAAAGAAACAAAGTGGCCAGGCATGGTAGCTCATGCCTGTAATCCAAGCACTTTGGGAGGCCGAGGCAGGCGGATCATGAGGTCAGGAGTTTGAGAACAGCCTAGCCAACATGGTGAAAAATGCAAAAATTAGCTGGGCATGGTGGTGGACGCCTGTAATCCCAGCTACTGGGGAGGCTGAGGCAGGAGAATCACTTGCACCAGGGAGTCGGAGGTTGCAGTGAGCCGAGATTGCACCACTGCACTCCAGCCTGGGCAATAAGAGCAACTCCGTCTCAAAAAAAAAAAAAAAAAAAAAAAAAAAAAAAAAAAAAAAAAAAGAAAGAAAGAAAAAAAGAAAAGGAACAAAGTGAAGATTCCCACTCCATAATAGACAGACATGGAGACCATTATCTTGTGTGCAAGAAGCAAGTCACAAAAGGCCACATATTGTAGGATCCTATTTATATAATGTCCAGAATATACAAATCTATTGTGACAGAAGGTAGGTTACTGATTGACAAAGGATGAGGTGAAAAAGTGGGGAAAATTATGGAGTGACTTTTAATGAGTATAGGGTTTCTTTCTGGGGTAATGAAAATGTTCTAGAACTGATTATGGCTATGATTGCACAACTCTGTTAATATGCTAGAAACCATTGAATTACACACTTTAATGGGTGAATTTTATGGAATGTAAAACTATTGTTCATTTTAAATAGATAAATGTTATGGTGTGTGGATTATATCACAATAAAACCATTATTTTTTAAAATGAAGGGAAATTAAAACATAATAATAGGGTAACAATATAAAATGCTATAATTTCCAAAAGGTGAAGGAGGTGGCAAACATACCAAAGTTAACCATTGTATGTTTAGTCTTATTTGAGTGAGTAAACATTTTTTAAAGGGGAAAGAATTGAGGTAAGAAAACTATATATTAAAGGCGCTGTCTTTATTTCTGTTTATATGATGGATTATGTTTATATATTTGTGTATGTCGAACTAACCCTGTATCTCCAGGATGAAGCCAACATGAACATGATAGAGAAGATTTTGATGTGCTATTGAATTCTATTTGCTAGTATTTTATTGAAGATTTTTGCATCAATGTTCATCATGGATATTGGCCTGAAATTTTATTTTTTAGTTGTGTCTCTGCCAGGTTTTGGTATCAGGATGGTGTTGGTCTCATTAAACGAGTTAAGGAGGTTTCCCTCTTTTTGTATTGTTTGAAATAGTTTCAGAAGGAATGGTACCAGCTCCTCTTTTTCCATCCAGCAGAATTCAGCTGGACCTGGACTTTTTTTGGTTGGTAGGCTATGAATTGCTGCCTCAACTTCAGACCTTGTTATTGGTTTATTCAGGGATTCAGCTTCTTTCTGGTTTAGTCTTGAGAGGGTGTAAGTTTCCAGGAATTTATCCATTTCTTCTTGAATTACTGGTTTATGTGCATACGGTTGTTTGGTAATCTCTGATGGTAGTTTGTATTTCTGTGAAATCGGTGGTGATATCCCCTTTATCATTTTTATTTCATCTATTCAATTCTTCTCTTTCTTCTTTTTTATTAGTCTGACTAGCAGTCTATCTATTTTGTTGATCTTTTTAAAAAAACCATCTCCTGGTTTCATTGATTTTTTGAACTTTTTTTTTTTTTCTGTCTCTAACTCCTTCAGTTCTGCTCTGATCTTAGTTATCTCTTGTCTTCTGCTGCTTTTGAATTTGTTTGATCTTGCTCCTCTAGCTCTTTTGATTGTGACATTAGGATGTTGATTTTAGATCTTTCCACACTTCTCTTGTGGGCATTTAGTGCTATAAATTTCCCTCTAGACACTGCTTTAAATGTGTCCCAGAGATTCCGGTACATTGTGTCTTTGTTCTCATTGATTTTAAAGAACATATTTATTTCTGCCTTCATTTCATTATTTATAGAGTAGTCATTCAGGAGTCAGTTGTTCAGTTTCCATGTAGTTGTGCGGTTTTGAGTGAGTTTCTTAATCCTGAGTTCTAATTTGATTGTGTTGTGGTCTGAGAGACTGGTTGTTATGATTTCCATTCTTTTGCATCTGCTGAGGAGAGATTTACTTCCAATTATGTGGTCAATTTTAGAGTAAGTGTGATGTGGTGCTGAGAATAATCTATATTCTGTAGATTTGTGGTAGAGAGTTCTCTAGATGTCTATTAGATCTGCTTGGTCCAGATCTGAGTTCAAGTCCCAGATATCCTCGTTAATCTTCTGTCTCATTGATCTGTCTAATATTGACAGGAGAGTGTTAAACTCTCCCACTATTATTGTGTGGGAGTCTAAGTCTCTTTGTAGGTCATTAAGAACTTGCTTTATGTACCTGGGTGCTCCTGTATTAGGTGCATATATATTTAGGATAGTTAGCTCTTCTTGTTGCATTAATCCCTTTACCATTATGTAATGCCCTTTTTTGTCTCTTTTGATCTTTGTTGGTTTAAAACCACATGATTATCTCAATAGACGCAGAGAAGGCCTTTGACAAAATTCAATAGCCCTTTATGCTAAAACTCCCAATAAACTAGGTATTGATAGAATGTATCTCAAAATAATAAAAGCTATTTATGACAAATCCACAGTCAATATCATACTGAATGTACAAAAACTGGAAGCTTTCTCTTTGAAAACTGGCACAAGACAAGGGTACCCTCTCTCAGCACTCCTACTCAACATAGTATTGGAAGTTCTGGACAGAGCGATAAGGCAAGAAAAAGAAATAAAGAATATTCAATTAGAAAAAGAGGAAGTCAAATTGTCTCTATTTGCAGACAACATGATAGTATATTTAGAAGACCCCATCATCTCAGCCCAAAATCCCCTTAAGATGATAAGCAACTTCATCAAAGTCTCAGGGTACAAAATCAATGTGCAAAGACCAGAAGCATTCCTATAAACTAATAATGGACAAACAGAAACCAAATCATGAGTGAACTCCCATTCACAAATGTTACAAAGAGAATAAAATACCTAGGAATACAACTAACAAGGGATGTGAGGGACCTCTTCAAGGAGCACTACAAACCACTATTAAGGAAATAAGAAAGGACACAAACAGATGTAAAAACATTCCATGCTCATGGTTAGAAGAATTAATATCATAAAAGTGACCATACTGCCCAAAGTAATTTACAGATTTAATGCTCTCACATCAAGCTACCATTGACCTTCTTCATAGAACTGGAAAAAAAACCCTTAAACTTCATATGGAACCCCAAAAAAGAGCCTGCATGGCCAAGGCAATCCTAAGGGAAAAAAAAAAAAAAAAACAAAGCTGGAGGCATCATGCTACCTGACTTCAAAGTATACTACAAGGCTACAGTAATCAAAAAAACGTGGTACTGGTACCAAAACAGAGGTATAGACCAGTGGAACAGAACAGAGGCCTCAGAAGTAATGCCACACATCTACAACCATCTGATCTTTGACAAACTGGACAAAAACAAGCAATGGGGAAAGGATTCCTGTTTAATAAATAGTGTTAGGAAAATTGTCTAGCCATGTACAGAAAGCTGAAACTGGTCCCCTTCCTTACACTTTACATTAAAATTAACTCCAGATGGATTAAAGATTTAAACATAAGACCAAACATCATAAAAAACCTAGAAGAAAACATAGGTAAAATCATTCAGGATATAGGCATAGACAAGGCATACTCACACACATGCATAGACAAGGACACCAAAAGCAATGGTAACAAAAGCCAAAATAGACAAATGGGATCTAATTAAACTTAAGAGCTTCTGCACAGCAAAGGAACTAACATTAAAGTGAACTGGCAACCAACAGAATGGGAAAAAATATATGCAATCTACTCATCTGACAAAGGGTTAATATCCAGAGTCTACAAAGAACTAAAACAAATGTACAAGAAAAAACAAACAACACTATCAAAAAGTGGGCAAAGGATATGAACAGATACTTTTCAAAAGAAGACATTTATGCAGCCAACAAACATATGAAAAATGCTTGTCATCACTGGACATTAGAGAAATGGAAATCAAAACTGCATTGAGATACCATCTCACGCCAGTTAGAATGGTGATCATTAAAAAATCTGGAGATAACAGATGCTGGAGAGGATGTGGAGAAATAGGAATGCTTTTACACTGTTTGTGGTAGTGTAAATTAGTTCAACCACTGTAGAAGACAGTGTGGTGATTCTTCAAGGATCTAGAAATAGAAATATCATTTTACCCAGCAATCCCATTACTGGATATATACCCAAAGGATTATAAATCATTCTATTATAAAGACACATGCACACATATGTTCACTGCAGCACTGTTTACAATAGCAAAGATTTGGAACCAACCCAAATGCCCATCAATGATAGACTAGCTAAAGAAAATGTGGCACATATATATCTTGGAATACTATTCAGCGATAAAAAAGGGTAAGTTTATGTCCTTTGTGGGGACATGGATGAAGCTGGAAACAATCATTCTCAGCAAATTGACACAACAACAGAAAACCAAACACTGCATGTTCTCACTCATAAGTGGTTGTTTAACAATGAGAACGCATAGACACAGGAAAGGGAACATTACACACTGGGCCTGATGGGTGATCAGAGAGGTAGTGGAGGGATAGCAGGGGGTGGGGGTTTTGGGGAGGAATAACATTAGGAAAAATACCTAAAGTAGATGACAGGGGGATGGATGCAGCAAACCACCATGACATATGTATACCTATGTAACAATCCTGCACAATCTGCACATGTGTCCCAGAACTTAAAAAAAATAAAAATTGAAAAAGGGCACTGTATTTGTCTCTGGCAAAGGCTTCAAATTTGGATAAACCAAATTTCAATTTTTTGTGTTCAGCAGGTATACATCTGCTGAATTTCTCACCTATTACCATCCCACGGGAAAAATCTAGAGACAGTTCTGGTCAAATGATCTCTAGGCTTCATATCAAGAGGCTATGTACTCCCAACAGGGAACTCTGAAGTCAACCAAATCACGTTAACTGTAGGGGACTCAGAGTTACTTTTCCTGTGTTATTTACCTAGGACAATTCTCTTTAGTAAGTTCAGAGTTACATTACTCTGAGGTAGAGTAATTGTGAAATACAGCTCTAATAATTGATGGAACCATGTCTTGAAAATTGGGATGTTCCTCACACACTGGGGCCTGGGGGTTGGAGGGCTAGGTGAGGAATAGCAGAAGGTTGGGGTATTGGGGAGGGATAGCATTAGGAGAAATACCTAGTGTGGATGACAGGGTGATGGATGCAGCAAACCACCACCAATTGGGATGTTGCATTATGTCCATAATTGTCTGTATTCACAGAACCTATTTGAAGAAAAACAAATTTGAGTTTTAACCTATAGATAATAGCTACTGTGGCTATTGGTGATCCATCATGACCTGTGGCAGTCTCCATCTCTCCCTCTGCAATCCTTGTACCACTTCTGGCAACTATACTGTGGTTTCCATTTAGGAAACACAATAAATCCTGTGACTGTGGCTTATTTATATTCATACATGTATTAAGATACAGACTTTTTAAAGTGGGGCACATTTGTAAATGGTACACATATCCTTCTTATGTTATAAAACTTCTATTTTCCTCCTAGACTTGGATGAACTCATGTACTTAACTCCAACTTATGTACTTAACTTCAGAGCTTTTTTTAAGGAATTAGGGAGATAGCCAACTGTAGCTTCTCCCATAAAAAGGATTACAGAAAATGTACATACATTCACCTCTAATTTGTTTTAGGCTTCATGTTTCCCTATTCCCTCTACACCCCTCTTTCTGTCTGTTCAGTATGTGCATAAAGTGTTGAGAGGTAAAATCTAAAAATGGTGCAATTCTTCTTTTACTGGAACAGGTCTTTTCAGATTGAGCTGTTGGCACACCAAGGTATAATCTTGATGTCATACCACCTTGCAGCTGGAAGTGCATGTTGATAGTATCTATTGCCACCTGCTTTTACAGATGGATATTTTAAGGCAAAGTGGAAAAACTGCACAAGAATGACCTCCTGGTGCTTTTCCTGGCCCCAGTGGCTGAGCATGTACTTTCCTGTGAAACTCTCTGTGCTCTCAGCTCATACCCCAGGAATACACTCATAGCATAGCTTAGCATTCCACCAGCATGCTTATTTTCTCTTCTTCTAAGCTCTAATATTTTGATGGCACAAACTCTTTATTAACTTCATTAACAAAGACTGGAGAATTGCACCTACCACAGACAAGAGTTCTTCTTAGATCAATCCTCATTTAACAGCGTCACTAACAGGCAAATGGTGTCTCATGCCTTAGCTAAGAGTTTTGAATCTGAGTATAAGCAGTAAAAGTAGGTATAAAACAACACAAGGCCTTGCTACTCTTCTTCTGTATTTCAAGACCATTATCAATCTATATAACGTTAGGTCATTAGGCTGCAAAATCTTTGATCAGGAAGAAACTGACGTTTGTGTCATATTTTTGTGTCATGGTAAAATACAAGTAAATCAAACAAAACAAAAACATATGCAAACAAATAATAAACTTTTCTGATTCACTTGGGGGAACTTGCTCACAACTCTCTGCCTTTAATGCCTCTGTGTATTTCAGAGTAAGCTCTTTTTTTCCCAAAAATGATTTTGGAGACCAAATCTCGATCATGCTTTTTTTTTTTTTATCTTGGCTTGACAACATTCCAGATGAACTGTCACTTTCGCTTCATAATTAAAAAATGAAATAGAGCTCTTTTTAGCTATTTTTCTCCAGCCTGCCATTAGGAATGAACACAACTCAGTGCCAATATATGGATTTATATTTCCTAGAAATAGCAGATGTTGATGGGCAAGAAGATATAAACCAACTTAAATTAAACTGATTCTGCATATGAAATGGCTGGCTGCTTCTGGGTAGACTTTATTTTACCTGCAAATATTTAATAGAAATTGGTGTCTATGGGTTTTGCTAGAGGGAATGGTTCTTACTCCTATTGAGTTTGAGGGCCCAGGTGGCTCTGAAAAAAAAATTGTTCTGATTAACTTTTCCAAATCCAGTTTGTGGTTGCATACTGTCCATGAATGGTGTTGGGCATGTTGGAGTACTCTTCTGTGCCTCGGTTGTATTACTTGTAAAGCAGATAAGACTGTTTTTCTTCCTAGTCAGGCTCTTTCAGGGGATGGAATGAGAGAAAGGATGCAGCTGGAGTCCATGTGGGTTCATCCACAAGGAATTCTGGTGTTGCATTAGCAGCTGATGGAGAAGAGGCAGAATCAGACCTGAGCGGGAGGAAGTGTCCTGGTTCCAGGACTGGCTGATGAGTAGGGACTGACAGTCACGATGACAGTTTCCAAGGAGGCACAGAAGTTGAGTGTCTTTTGAACTTGGGTCAGGTTCCAGAGAGTCCAGTCAAGATCATGGTGCACAGGGTCAAGGCCCTTTGGGATGTGATCATGCTGTCATGCTCATGGGCTGCACAGGTCTGGACACCTGCACAGTGTATCCAGTTAGTCTATCTCTTTTGATCAACATCCTGGCCAGCACCTGAGTGTGGGGTGTGTGTGTGTGTGTTTGGGTGTATATGTGTGAGTCTGTCTGTGCTTATGTGTGAGTGAAAGAGAGAGGGAGAAGAAGGGGTCAGAGAGGAGTGGGGAGAGAGAGGGAGAGACAAGAAAGAAACTGGTGGCTAGCAAGAGACAAGCTTGCAGAACGTCCTAGCTCTCAGAAAGAGAACTTATTATAGCAAAGGCCAGGTAATATATCCCAGACCATAGAGGAAAGGAAGTGAAATTCAAGAGAGGAACGAACCCCAGAAGAGACCTGGATGTGGTCAGGAGTCAAGGAAGAACCATGAAGAAATAGAGTAAAAGGGAACATGTAGCTCATTGGGCACAGATGTGTCCAAGGGCTCATCCAGACACATCTTTTACCAGCTGAGAACAAGACTATCATTCTAGACAACGTCTTCTGGTGGGTTTGAGCTGCCTAAAGAAATAATCCAGCTAAGTCTAATTTTGCTAAGACACCAGGATGAAGCCTTTAGGCTGAAAGCCTACTGCTTTCTGGGACTGAGGGACACTACCAGGGACTCCAGAGGTCTGACCTGAACTGGCTGCCTTAGCAGAGGTATGAGGGAGCACTCCCAGGAGGATACTTTTAAGACTTACAAACTGTTGAGTCTCTTTTTAAAATGCATTTAGGCCTCAAGGGTGTCTTGAAATTGAGATCTTCTTGTCTCACAGAGTTTTGTCAATTAGATGGAGAAGCAGATAATTTCTAAAACTTCTTAGAGGAATGTAAAATACAACATTTATTCCATTGAGTTTGATCTTTGAGCTGCTTGTGACGATTAGATGGGAGACATAAAATCTCATATTTTTAAGAGTTCTAATGATGAGCATATGCTGTCAAGGTAAAGCTTTCAAAGGAAAATCTATTTATACCTGATATGTTAATTCTGGGAATAAAAGTTGAATGCAAAGTACGTGCCTACATCAATCATATCAGAACTTCTCACCCCAAACGTATGTTAGCGTATGCTTTTCCCTTAAGGTGTCTCTAATACAAGAATGGGGGAAGGTGGAATCTAATTGCATCCATGCAAGGGCAGAAATCTGCCAAACCCATTCCACTAAGCTTGGTCCCAAAGTGGTCTGATTTCTGTTTACTCTTTTTCTGAGCCTTCTTTATACTTGGTGGTGCCTGATCACCCAATATCCTGAGCCTTTGATGTTGGCGGTAGTGTGATGTAGTAGGACCTGCCGTGGAATCTGCCTTGAGTTTCTTGTTGAGAGGAAATGCAAGATTTAGGAAAACCAGGTAACAGAGGTGACAGATGGAGATAAGAGGTGACAGATGGAGATAAGAGAGCTGGAACCCAGGTCTAGAAATACAAGGAAGTGCAGGCCCAGTTGTGCACAGAGGATAGTGTCTGACCATAATTAGCCAAGCTAGGAAAGGGAGACTGGGGACAGATAAAAGTTTCTGCCAAGGGAAAGAATGGAACTTAGGGTACAAGGAAGAGGCAGAGGCTGGTTAAACTGGCGGAGAAGATAGCAAGGCCTTTTGCTTGTGGAGTTACCAAATCTTTAAATTGGCCCTTATAAAGAATAAACGTTTTCCCTGACCCCAGAGTTTCAGACAGTGAAATTTCGCAGCGGAACTGGCAACCTGAGAGGATAGTTGAGACTTTGCAGGGGCTGGGCACCAAGTAGGTATCATATCTCCTTCTCTTCCTCTTAAGCTCAGTAAAACTTGTGCTTCTTCAGTCCTGAGGTCCTCTCTCAAGTGTCAAGAAGAATGGAATTAGACTCATTCACACCAAGGTGTGGGTAATTAATAGCTCATAGCACTTCCTATAGTTTGAAATATGCTAAATACACCTTCAGGATTCACAGGAAATTTTCAGGGCACATTGTGAAGCCAAATCAAGCTCTAAAGGTGGACTTTCAGTCAGCATGCCAAAGATAGCACTGAGGAGTTCAGCTAGACAGGCTGGGCCTTTAAAATACCACTCACCATCGTGTCACTGTAATACTATGGCTTTTCTAAACCCCATGGGTTCTGTGGGTTCTGTACTGTGTGTGTTTGGCCTCACCTGTCTCTCTCTCTCCATGCCTACATACATGCACATACACACAAATATGGAGATGGATGTGCATATTTATGTATATATAATGTACATGTATATATTATTTATTTATTCCTTAGCTTTTTAAAATATTGTCACCATTTTAAAATAAATGGGCTTGTAGCAAATGTTGTTGGTGTCCCTGCTCACATTCCCACAGGTGCCCTTACCATTCTCCATGAGCCAGACTGACTTCCAATGGCCACTGTTAGAGCAAACTGAACATGGCCTGAGAAGGACTCTGTCAGAGATGATGAATTCCTCTTCAGAGCTTTAGTTCCCCATTCTTTATTTCTTAAGACCAACTTTTTTGTCTCCTAGCTACCTGTTCTGTAAACAACCTTCCCAGCTTTGCCACACCCAGACAAGTCCAGATATGCTTTTCTGCCTAGTAACAGACAGTCCCTCTTCCTTCCTGCCTAATAGACCCTACCTGATTTTAAACCTTAGCCAATTGAGTTAGCTTAGATTGTGAGTTCCAACCCTGGACAATGGAGAAAGGACACAGAAGTGCTAGAAACTGTGTTAGGGATAAAAAAACACCTTCCCTACCCCACTTGGTGTGCTCTTGTGATCATGACTGATGCAAGCTGCACCCTTCTGCAGAAGTAAATTTTCCTTGCTGAGAAATTTTCTGCCTACATGCTGGTTTTCTTTGCGGCAACCGGCACTCATTTCTAACGATTCCATACTTCTATATTCAAGTCCTTGCGGACAAACTGCAGCCTAGCTTAATAGGAGACAAAATTGAAAATCTAACTTAGGAGTATGCGCCTGTAACAACAGCTAAGTTTTGGCCAATCCAGTGGCCATACTTCAACCATTCATACATTGTTTAGTGTTTGAACTGTGTTCAAATAAAGCAAATGCCAAACTATAACCAATCCAGCCATCCTGTACCTCACTTCCAATTTCTGTATATCATTTCCCCCTTTTTTTTTGTCTGTAAATCTTCTACCACATGGCTCCACTGGAGTCTCTGTGAATTTGCTGTGATTCTGGGGGCTGCCGGATTCACAAATCATTCATTGATCAGTTAAACTCCTTGAAATTTAATTCAGATGAAGTTTTTCTTTTATCAGCACCATTCGAGTCTTTGATAGCTGTCCTCAGAATGCATGAACTGGTTTAAAATAGTCTCTTTCAAGGAAATACTCTTAGTCAGTGACTGGGAATGTAAAAACCCCAGCTCTTTCACTCTTGTTGGGAATCATTATAAATCATGTGTTTTATAGCAATGTAGAAATTCCATGTTGGATTAAGCTAGTGGTAGTCAACTTATTAATACTCCTCTTATTAGCTGTGTATGTGAATCTGAATCCCAAAACTAGACACACTGTAGACTCTGTCCTGGGAGAAACCCAACCAAGAGTGGGAAATTGATTCTTTTTGTGCTATTTTGCTAAAATGTTTCACATACTGGGACTGATTTCCAAAATATTTTCAATTCTTTATCTTTTTAAAGCATGTTTCATAAAATTATGCTATCATGACTGAAAATTTTAAAATATTTTAAAGTTGGATTATAAGGCATTATTTGTCTTATAAAACTTAGTAAATCATGTCATGCGTGATGAGAGGTTTCAAGTAAATGAATAAAAGAAATTTCAGTCTCAATGATTATAAACTTTGACTTGACTACATCATTTAAGCTATCATGCAGCATACACCTAAATCCAGTTTTACCAGCTTGTGGTAGATGATGTAACAAAGGATTTGAGAAACATTCAGAAAACCAACCAGAGTCTATGAAGAGTTCATGACAAACTATTTCTATAAACAAGCTCAGCCTTTGACTTCTAGTACGTTGTATTCTTCTGTACCAGCCTCAGAAAAAAATGCAAACAATACACACCTACAATTTAATCACCTCAAAAGACAATAGGTAATAGAGCAACCAGCACTTGGAGTGTCCTAGTAACTGACTTATAAAAAAAGTCCAAACAGAGCAAGTTTGCATTAAAAAAAGTATCGGATCTGTAAGGAGGGTCTCCATTTTGCAAACTGCTGAATGACACAATTAGTTAAGCCTGATCAACATCAGAGACTTCCAGGATTAATTAGATGAACTTGAAAAGAAAAGAATTAAGAGTCAAGACAGAAGACTTAAAAGGGTTTTAGTTTCTTCAAATAAATTACTGGCTACTGCAGCTAAACATATTTCAAACTTTATAAACAATTCATTTGTTTTGAATGAAACAATTTGAAATATTTCAATTATTTTAAAACAATTTCAAACTTTCCTTCCACCTCCACCTCCTAAATGCAATATTTACCTGGAACTGAAAATATTACTGATCTAACTTTGTTGCATTTTAATAATTTTAGAAGATATTTTTGTTTAATTTGAAATCACATTCAAAATCTCTGTACATTGCTCAAAGGAAAGAAAAGGGTTTATGCATAAAGCATTGTTTCCTATATGGATTTTAAATCATGCAGTGGTTGGGGGCAAAATATGTTGGATCTCTGAGGCCTCAAAAAGAGAGCTTATTGTCTCCTGGACTTCCCTGGGATCGGCAGAAGCCAATGATTTCTTTGAATAAACTAAAACCTTTTTAAGTCGTCTGTTTTAACTCTTAATTCTTTCTTTTTAAGTTTATCTAATTCATCCATAAAGCCTCTGATGTTGATTAGGCTCCATGTATGTGCCAATGTCAAACCTAGGGTCAATATCTGAAACAGCGATGTGATGTCTTCAGTGATTCAACAATATTGATTTGGTGTCCACTTTCTGCCAGGCACTGTTTCAAACACCAAGAGCTCAGTGAGGAAGAAAACTAAGACATTGCCCTCCTCGTGTCTGCCTTCTAGTGGGCTAAATGTGATGCATCCCACCATGAATAACTATAATGAATAATGAAGTAGCTGAAGAGCCTGACTTCATCTAGAGAAAGGCTTCCCTGCAGAAACATTCATCAGGCCATGTTCTTCTCACCCTATCCCCTGCCTCCACCCCCCACCCCACTAAATATTTCAGACTGTATCTCCTAAGAATAAGGTCGTCTCACACGTGACCCCTAAACCATTATTAGATCCCTCCCCAATTAGCAATAACTCTACAATATCAGTTACTATAGAGTTCACATTCAAATTTTCCAAGTTATGTCAAAATTATCTTCCAGCTGCATTTTCTTTTTCCAGTCCAAACTCCAGTCTCTTTATTCTCTTTCATTCTAGAATATTTCTCCTAATTTTCATGTCTGTTTTTCCTACATTGTTTTTTGAGTCCAGGCAGGTTGTCTTGTGGTTTGTCCCACAATCTGAATGCATCTGTTTGCTTCCTGTTGAGATTAAACATGTTAGGCAACAATACTTTTTAAATTAAGTCATATACTTGTTCATCACTCCAGGAGGCTCCTAAGTCAGAATGTCTCACTATTATTGATATTTAATTACTTGATCAAGATGGGCTTCATCAAATCTCTCCATTGCAAAGGCACACCTTTCCTTTCTGAATATGGAGTGGTCTGCTGGAGAGATTTTGAAACTATATAACCTTCCCGTTCCCTGCAATAGCCTCTACTCCAATGCTCTCTTATGCAGTATCATCTCTTTGTGAGATGCCTACATTCTTATAGATTTCACCTGATAACACCTGAATAATAAGCTGGCCATTTATAGCATCAGAGACAAACAGGGCCCGATGAGGAGATTATCCTCAACAGCCCCTGATAAGGCTTTTTGGAGAGGAGTACCCAGTGCGTGCCACACATTTACTTCCTTCCTCCCTTCAGAACTGCTCCCTCCCCTCCTCATATCCCCTACACAGTTTTAGTAATAGAAAACTGTAAGTTTCAGGTCTTTTTCAGGGTTCACAAACACATTTCAGTGATATTGTGAGCACCAGCACTTCAATACTGCCAGCTAAACAAAGAAAAATGAAGACTTAAAGAAACATTTGCTCCTCACAGTGCCTAGGCTACAAAAACTGTTGCTCTGGTACAACTGAATTCCATTGTCTTTTCTTTTGACAAAAATAAGCTATGCATTTGATAATCTCAGGAAAGAAAATCCAATTGGGGTATTTTCTTTAGGGGCCAGCTTTGTGTGTCCTATTTTTTTTTTTTTTTTTTTTTAACATAAAGGCAAAGAGAGGTTAATTGTGATGTGACAGTACAGATTTCTGGGATGGGTATAGGGGCGTACTGGGGCTTGCCATATGTGCTGTTCTCTTCCCAGCTCTGTTGCTGTGATGTCCTGGTGGTTATTTAAAATCCGCAATAATAGAAGTTTGTAAAACATGAAACTAATGCTTCTAGCAAATGCTACAAACTGAGACTTTTTTTTCTTTTTCTGGAAAGCCATTAAATATTTCCTAGCACATTGCTGGATTCAGACTAACTCCTACCTTGAGTATAGACCTGAGACGGGAGAGGCTACAGCAGAGCATGTGCTCTCAGAGGCTAGAACACATTATCCACAGATGACAGAAATGATATCTGTAAATGATGACAGAAAACAAGTGTGGTGATTCAAGTGAGCTGTATCACCTGGGAGGCACCTCAGGGGGTTACAATGGCACCCCAGTGTGTGGGTGTGGGACACTCATGGGCAGCCCTGAGCGACACTCCCGGGTGCATCAGACAGCATCACAGAGCCCGGTACAAGAGGAGGCTTCAGCTCGGTACCTTAGGGCCAAGTCCCATGTAATTTCCTGTGGTTCTATTTTGAATTTGTAAGGTAAATGACAAAGAGAAAGGAGTTCCCACATTTTATGGCAACAGACACTCTAGTCTAGGTATCAGAAGGGAACCTCAGGGTGTAAGTTAGAGATTCTATTACCAGAACAACACTACAGTTCCTGGAGAATATTATCTTTAAACATTTCAGGTTATGTTTTTTATGAACTTTTTAATTTCCCATTCCAGCAACATTTTCTGAATGGCCCTGGGAGGCTTCCTTCTTCTGCAAAAACACACATCTTGGTTTTGACATGGTTCACCAGAAATCCCTAAATCCTGTTTGAAGTCAGGGTAAATTCAGACCCTAGGGAGACACTGGACATCTGTGTGGGAACCAAGAGCCTGTTCCTCATTTAGACAAAGCAGGCTTAGGGGTCTGGTAACGAGGCTGGTCTTACTGTGGATGCATTAATACAGTAGTTCCCACACTTGAGCATGCATCTGAATCCCCTGGGTGGGAGGGGGATTTTAAACACAGATTGCTTGGTGCCACCCTCAGAGTTTCTAATTCAGTACATCTGGGGTGAGGCCAATTGTCTTTTTAAAATAAGTTCCCATATGATGCTGATGCTGCTAAAGACCACACTTTGAGAACCACCTCATTAGCGCAACCAAATGAGGGCTGGGGCAGCTGATTGGTGTTTTCATAAGCCAACTTAGCCCAATTTATCAACAGAAAATAGAATTCTGTCTTGTCATTGTTTTTCCCTCCATTGAACTGTGTACCATGCCGGCAGAAACTTTTCAGGATGCATAAAAACAGGTGCTCACCTCCTTGGCAATAATAATAAAAACAGTCCCAAAAGAAATTCTGCATTTGGGGCAATAAATGAGCCTCAAAGAATAATCAGGTGCTGACAATTCCACAAACCTCCCATAAATTCTGACACACCAGCCAAGAACACTCTGCTTTCCTGACATTCTGAAGTTAGCATTTTATGGCCTCACCATAATAAGATCATCCTGCTTTGGAGTCATTTGTGTTGTAATTGCTTTAAAATTTCGAAGAGCTATGGATTTCTACACCTCATTAAATTGGATTACATCAGGAGGAGAGCTGGAGATTTTTTTTTAAGCCAGGAAAGTGACCTTTCTTTGTTCCTTACCCTTCTGTATAACTTCCCTGGTCCTGTATTTGCCACTGGACCCTGATGGACTCCTAGCCACAGACCTTGGAAACTTCAAGAGATAGTTTGTGTTTACTATGTATTCTGTTCTTCCTTTACATAAGCTAAAAAGAGCCACAAGGCACCTGTGGCCTTGGGTTTAAGGTTTATCTAGGGACTGCTCAGGCCTGACTAATTTACCCCATTATCCTTCTACATGTCCTTGGGATCAAGCTCTTCAGCCGCTCAGCCTCAGAACTCTCAAGACATGATGATAGGAGAAGAGTGAAAAGAAAGATGATTCCCCCACCCTCCCAACTTAGTTCTATTATCAATTCATTTTTTTCAACCAGCTAATAATTTTTGAAAGGTTATCATGTAACAGGCATTGCATTAAATGATGTAGGTACATTGTTCCAACTAACTACATATGAGCACTATCAAGCAGACCTTGTTTAAAGGACTCAGAGATAGAGAGTGGCTCCAGAGCCTGGATTTCTACTACATCACGATGCCTAGTAAGTAGCATTTTTTTTTTCTGAGATGGAGTCTCCCTCTGTAGCCCAGACTGGAGTGCAATGCTGCAATCTCAGCTCACTGCAACCTCTGCCTTCCTCATTCAAGTAGTTCTCCTGCCTCAGCCTCCTGAGTAGCTGGGACTATAGGTAGGCATGTACCACCACACCCGCCTAGTAGAGATAGGATTTCACTATGCTGACCAAGATGGTCTTGATCTCTTGACCTCGTGATCCATCCACCTTGGCCTCCCAAAGTGCTGGGATTACAGGTGTGAGTCACTGCACCCTGCTGTAAGTAGCATTTTTAAGGAACTGTAGGGATAAATTTATAATAGGTATAAGAAACATCATTCTCAGCAAACTGACACAAGAACAGAAAATCAAACACCACATGTTCTCACTCACAGGTGGGTGTTGAACAATGAGAACACATGGACACAGGGAGGGGAGCATCACACACTGGGGTCTGTCGGGGGGGAAATAGGGGAGGGACAGCAGGGGGTGGGGAGTTGGGGAGAGATAGCATGGGGAGAAATGCCAGATATAGGTAATGGGGAGGAAGGCTGCAAATCACACTGCCATGTGTGCACCTATGCAACAATCTTGCATGTTCTTCACATGTACCCCAAAACCTAAAATGCAAAAAAAAATATATATATATATATATAAAATTAAAGCTGACATTAACCATCCTCCAGGAACTCACAACCTGGGATAAGTCAGAAAGCCAGATGTTTTGGAATTATCTCTAAAACAAGAATGACTAGAAAGGATTTAAGACCTGGGCGATGAGATAATCTGTACAACAAACCCCTATGACACAACATTTTTTTGTGTGACAAATCTGTATTGTACCCCCGAACTTAAAATAAAAGTTAAAAAAAGAAGGTAAATGAGAACAGAGAAAAAAAAAACACACACCAATCATGCTCTCAGGAAGCTCAGAGTCAATTTTATTACAGCAGAAAAATGCTATATTTTGTCGATTTGAGACAATATTGATCTACATTTTAATATATCTAGTATTAAGATCTAACAATTAATGCTATTTTAAAAATTGCAAGCAGTCAGGTGGCTATCGTGACCTGCACCAGCACAAACATGGTCACTCACAGGCATTCGGTTTGTCATTTCTTCTAGCTCTAAATAAGTCTAAAGCCTTTTTCGGTAAGTTTCAAATGCTGCTTTTAAGTTATAAGAAAGCAATATTTCATAGTTTAATTGGCGGGGATTTTCTTTCTCAGGGTTACAAAAAATAATAGTGCAATTTGCCATGAAGAGTGTCTGTTTCCATGGAATGTGATAACTGTTAAGAAAGCACTTTTGTGTATGAGATCATAAGGGTGACAGACAAGGGAGAAATTTTGGGGTGGGCCGAATCTGGCAAATTTTATGCAGAAAGAGACTTTTGCTGAGACCTGAAGGGAGTGGAAATTTGCAGAGAAGGGTATTAACATGGGCCTTCTGGGAAGAGAGGTGAGAACAGCATTCTGTGTTTTTGAAGCTGACTCTCCTAATGTCTTATGGACCCATCCCTCTCTCTCTCTAGAAGGCTAAAAAAAAAAAAAAGATGGTGTATATGCATATTTATATTTAATCATGCTTATTATTTACATATTTACACATATGTTATATTTACATTTATGCATGTATATGTGCATGTATATACATATGGGCATAAGTGTAGACACATGCACACACATGCACGTATGTATATACATGCAATATATACACGCATATGTAAATATAAATATAAACATGCATGAAAATAAATATGGACATATGTACAAAACACATAATGCAAATACTACGTGCAAATAATATGCATAATTAAATATAAGCCTATGTGTGTGAAAATACCTTCTGTTTTCTCTTACTTTCTGTCTGTCCCTGCGTTCTTTCTTTTCTCTACCGTCTGCCCCCATCTACACCCCCACTACCCATCTCAGTTTGACTGTAATTTGAATTTGAAAGTTGTCTTTCATTTAAAATTTACTTCTTTTCTTGAAGAAAGCAGTAGGACCTCTGTTCATAATTTAAAATAAAGTGAGCTGAACATTTCATAGGACTTTCACAGAGACAGTAAATGGAGTTTGGATTCGCTAAATCAAGCAGCTCCATTTTTTAAAATCTGAGAACCAATGTGAGATTTTTCTGTGTGTCTGACCTCCACGTAGGGGCTGTGGCAGTGTTTTCTGCCTGCTGTGGAGCTCTCTCGTCTTCCTGTCTGAAAGGGTGTTTCGCTAGCTTGGTGGAAAGTGATTTACGCACCATCACTATGTGACCCTCCCCCAAAGCCACCAGGTTCTCTTCATGTATTTCTGGAAGATAATATTGAAAAGGTTAACACAGTTTTTCAATAGCCATGCATTAATTAGAAAAATCTGGCTTAATCTTTTGTCTAAATATAGAAGAATTTCTGTTGCCTGCGTGGCTGAGTGTTTCCAGGTGGCAAAAACCAAAAAAAATTTTGAGGACTTTTCTCGTAAGGTAAGGTTTGCAGAATAATTTCCCTACCAGTGTCTGCCTTCCTTCCCGGTTGCACAGTCACACATGCAGCTGCGCTTCAGAAGGTGTTGCCTAATTCTAACTCTTCCTGGATGTTTTTCTCTTGTTGTATATTTGTTTTGTCTTTACTTTTTTTTTTTTTTTTTTTTTTTTTTTGAGACAGTCTTGTTCTGTTGCCAAGTGCCAGACTGGAATACAGTGGCGCGATCTCAGCTCACTGCAACCTCCACCTCCCAGGTTCAAGCAATTCTCCTGCCTCAGCCTACCAATTAGCTGGGACTACAGGCGTGCACCACCACGCCCAGCTAAGTTTTGTATTTTTTAGTAGAGACAGGGTTTCACCATGTTGGCCAGGATGGTCTTGATCTCCTGACCTCGTGATCCGCCCGCCTCGGCCTCCCAAAGTGCTAGGATTACAGGCGTGAGCCACCACGCCTGGCCTGTCTTTACTTTTAAGTGAAATCATAACTGAAAAAAAATGTCAAAACCACCATAGGGAGGCCTTCAGATGAGAAAGAGAGAAATACAATTACATTTGGAGTCAACAT
This sequence comes from Alouatta palliata, assembly GCA_004027835.1. Taxonomy (NCBI): domain Eukaryota; kingdom Metazoa; phylum Chordata; class Mammalia; order Primates; family Atelidae; genus Alouatta; species Alouatta palliata. Next base: position 29,588 of record PVKV010007603.1, read on the forward strand.
AAAAGTGATCAGTCGCACTAGAAGAGACAGGACTGATGGCATCCACTTTTTGTGTTGACTTGGTCAAAGTTCAATCTCAAATCTCCGTGTGACAATGCCACTAAGATTATAGAAAGTGCTAAATTCAGACCATCACCAATTACAACAGATACCTCTGTAAAGATATTGAAAATGAAGCCTAATGTTTTAATGATTGTACACTGAAGTGATAATATTTTCAATATATATTAGAATAGAGTACATTATTAAAATCAGGTTAGCTGGTTTTAAATTAACTCAGCCACTAGAAAATGTAAAATTTCATTCATGGCTTGTACTATATTTCTATTAGATAGCCCTGCTTTACATAATGTTCAGAGCATTTCCTTCAAAATATCCTCTGAAGTCAAGTCAAGTGAGCCCAGGCTCAGAGGTGTCAAGGAATTTGCCTGTCACGTCACCCAGATTCTATGCATAGTCTTCTTTGTGTTTTGATTCTAAGTCAAATGAGTTCTGTTTCCTAGCATAATAGCCTCCCCTTCACAGCAAATGGTTTCTCTCCCCAGTGGAATGTCCATATGAGTTCAAGTAGGAATGATGCAACTTCCCCAAATGGGCAGAAACTTAGAGGATAGAAAGAGTGAGTGGATCATAGCCTTTCCAGGAAGCAGCCTGCTTGTCTACCTTAAGAAGAGACGTAGCAACCGATTACATGGTTAATGAGAATTACTCCAGAGAAGTCCAAGGAGGAAATAGAAAGGTATAAATAACAAAAATGGATAATAATGATGGTATCAGCAAAGTAATGCTCATCATTTCAGCATTTCCGAATGTCCTTCCTTTCATTAACTGCTGATCTGATTCAGCATCTCCGGAAGAGCCACATTTGCATTTATAGATAGAATACCATCCTCTCTAGCTTGTCAGAGTGATCTTCTCACAGATTTGTGTGTTGCTCTTCCGAGACTTGAGGGGAAAATGGTTGCTAACTTTATCCAGATGATGTTGTGCATCTGGACCACAGAGAAGACTGATCTGATTTACTATCTCAGCAAATACTGAGATTTTACTTGCCATGTTTATTTAGCATCTCTTATATACCTAATTCTGTAAAAATAAGCCAGCTTTTATGAATGGAGTAGTTGAAACATTGATGGGTTTCATGGAATGGGTAAGTCGATTTTTGCTTATTTAATATTTCTAAGCTTCAGATTATTCATCTATAAAACAGAAATAATCCTTCCAATTGCTGAATTGTCATGAAGAGGTAATGGGATAATAAACTGAAGTCAACAAATACTTTGCTTAGCACAATTAGGTGTTCAATTGATGATTTGATATTTATAATTCAAAAATATTACCCTAGATACTGCAATGAACGTGGCCTTGTTTGTGTTTATACTTTATGTGTTGGTGGGGAAAGAGTTGATATGCACAGAACAGAGTACATTTATTCTAAACCCCTTGTAGAAATTTGTTAATCACTTGGGGTTCTCGTACAAGTTCCAAATGATGTGTTCAATGCCTTCTCTTCTATGCAGAGATCTGGAGAGGAAGACTGATGGGTGACGGGAAGGGAATACTTGTACTTTTGTTCTCTATCCTCTCTCTAGAGCTCAGTCTTATCATCTATTAATGGACAAGACATAACAGAATGATCTGTAACAACCTGTTCAATGTAGCATTTCACAGATTTCAGATTTGCTCCCTATCCAGCAGAAATGTATATTTGAGTATAGAAGATAAAAACAATTAAACTATGAACTATAATAAATTATTCTAGAAGGAAGTGGCATGAGGGTCTGTGAGGGCAGAAGGAGGAAAAACCACTTTTATCTGGGGGATTTGAGAGGTCATCTTAGAGAAACTGACGTTTGACATGTGGATGGTCTAGATTTCAAACATGGAGAGAGGGTGAAAAGAACTCCAAGCTGAGCCATGCCTGGGTGGGCAAGGACATGGAAGTATGACAAAGAGATGGCAAGATTTCTGCAGGGATGAAAGCATGGGGCAGATTGCTGTATTTCGTATGTGGTGAGACTAGAAGCAGAGATTGTGTCCATATTATGTGTAGATAATGGTGGTGAAATTTGAGCAGAGGATGCATGAAAAAAGAGGATACAAGTGGAATTACTGTGCTGAGTTTCCTGTGATTCTGGGGACAGTAGGGTGGGGAGAGAAGGGCACAGGACAAGAATGACTGAAAAATGACTGGCACTTTGAAGCCAGGAAGGATGTGGGGCCTGAAAGAAGACATTTCTTCAGGATTACCCCACCAACCCTTGATATTTCAAGTGAAAAAGTAACTTCAGTTATGTCATATGTTCCCATTTCCTGTGTTGTCAAAACCTGTGGGAGAAGCTGTGAAAGCTAGGCTGAGTTTCCATTTCCTCACATTGCTGGGATAAACATGGTTCTGATGAGCTTCACAGGACCTCACCCAGCATGTGGCATTCAAGGCTGACATCATCTGGGCTCTCAGCCACACGTTGCTGGAAGACAGCACCTGACCTGTATGCACATGCCTGGGGCGCTGGCTAATCTCCAGATGAAAGTCTTTCTCAAAACCCCACCTACCACAGCAGACCTGAAGGATTCCCATGGGAGAGTGAAAACTGGGACGGTGCAAAACACCAATGAAGCCTTCAACCCCCAATGGCAAGTCCTCTAGACGCCACCACTGCAGGAGGATCCCAGGGTTTTGCACGTCTCCTGGAGTGGCCAAACAGGTTTGCCTTTATTCGCTCCCTGGAGAGAGGGCTATATGACTGAGCTGTTCTTTGACAGTTGTGCATGTCCAGGCAAAGGCACTGGACTTCATTGCACACACACAGAGGAAACCTGTTTGGTGATCTGTGCTGAGACCTTAGAAGAAGGTGCAGAGCTCTCCCTAGTGCCTTGGGATGGTGAAAGCAGAGAAGCGGCGGTCAACATTGGGTAAATACGTTTCTAGATTTCTTCAGGGAAAAGCAAGTTGTGGCCACAATCTCTGGAGGCAGGGTGGAGAAATAATAGGTATCCAAAGGTTGGACAAACCTGTTTTCAAATCCTGGTTTTGCTATTTATTTCCCGTGAACAAATTATTTCAATTTCCTGTCTTCTTTAAAATGAGGAAAACAACGTTTCTATTTCCAGGTTGTTGTATACAAAAGATTTGAAACTTAATATGAGAAAGCCACTAAGTGGAAATTTTTAGACATTTTTAACTTTTATTTTAGTTTCAGGAGTGTATTAATCTGTTCCCTTGCTGCTAATGAAGACATTCCTGAGACTGGGTAATTTATAAAGGAAAGAGGTTTAATGGACTCACAGTTCCACATGGCTGGGGAATACTCACAATCACAGCAGAAGGTGAATGAGGAGCAAAGTCACATCTTACATAGCAGCAGGCAAGAGAGCATATGCAGGGTAACTGGCCCTTTACAAAACCATCAGATCTTGAGAGACTTTACTATAATTAGAACAGATCAAGAAAGACCTGCCCCATGATCCAATTACCTCCCACTGGGTCCCTCCCATGACACATAGGGATTATGGGAGCTACAGTTCAAGATGAGATTTGGGTGGGAACACAGCCAAACCCTACCAAGGTGTATATGTGAAGGTTTTTTATATAGGTAAACTGTGTGTTTCATGGGTTTGGAGTACAGATTATTGCATCACATAGATAATGAGCATAGTATCTGACAAGTGGTTTTTAGATCCTCATCCTCTTCCCACCCTCAGATGGGTCCCAGTGCCTACTGTTTCCTCCTTTGTATGCATGTGTACTCAGTGTTTAGCTCCCATTTATACATGAGAACATGTGGTTGTTAACCATTCATTGTGTTTCTTCCTTTCTCAGTCTCAGGTTCCCTCTCTTCTCCAACAATCTCCTCACCCTCAAAGTCTTATCTCAGGGTCTGCCGTAGGGGAACTCACACCAAGGCACATTTGGCTTCTTACAGGTAGTTTGCTGTTGTGACTTGTAGTGTGGTGCTTGGAGCCAATCTAGATATTTTACAAAGTACAGCAGGTAGATATCTGTTCTTAAGGGCTCCCAAAGGGCAGGGTTCAAATATTCTGGCAAGTCCAGGTGGTGGTATTGTTTCCATTCAGTAATAGGATATGCAGAAGATTGGGGAGCATACCATTGCAAAAAAGAGGTAGAGACTAAAACATGGAATATCTGGGGAAGAGAAAATCATTATCCCATTGATAAATCAGTGGTACAATGGTCTCAGATTGCTAGGTGGGGCACCAATATTTGTCAGACGTTCAGTATGGGATCTTACATAACATATAGGGTGATCAGTGGTAGCACAGTACATTTACATGATGTGAACCTACATGCCAGGTAAAAAGGGAGATAATAAGATGCATTGAGTCTGACACAGCTCTTTTTTTGTATGTTACCTCATTTAATTATAACAAACATAAAGAAATAGGTAGTATTTCTTTCAGGTTATAGGTAAAAAAATTGAAGTTTTGAAAATTTTAAATACTTTCTTAAAGTTACCCTCCTGGAAAGTGGCAGTGGGACTTCAAACCCAGTTCTGACTGACTTCAAGGTTAATGTGCCTTTTGGAGAAAATCCAAAGCAAAGTCTCCTAGATTTAAGCTCTGTAGGTATCAGTCCTCAACAGGATTGGCCACAGGGTGTCTTGTCGATCTCAGAAATTATACGTCATTTTACTCTTAATATCCCACATTTAAGAAGGTGATTCACAAAAGTGGCTAATGAATTAGAGAGCAGATTAGATCACAAAAGGAGAGCATCATTTTTGGTGTGCAGAAATCAAGAGAATATGTAAGAAAATGCCATCCATTAAGAGTTGTGCATACAATGCTTCCAGTGTTCAAATATTAGAGGCAGTGGCCAAGTCCACCTACTGACAGGAAAGATGCAATGGTTATTTTTAGCTTTAGACAGATTTTATAGCTATAGGCAGATTTTTAAGTGATTATTTTGAAGTATATACAAATATACACAAAAGTATATAAAACAAAAATATTTAGCTTGCTGAAATATAGAGTGAACATCTATGAAATCTGTATCCGTATCCAAAAAATTGAATATTATTATCTTAATCTGTTTTCTGATGCTGCTACGTAATACCATAGAATGAGTAACTTATAAGGAAACAGGGTTTATTTGGCCCCTACTTTTTGGGGCTGGGAAGTCCAAAAGCAGAGCACTGGTATCTGGTAAAGGTCACTCCGCAATGGAAGGTGGAAGGTGGAAGGACAAATGAACACATGAAGCAGAGACAATGGGGGCCAAACTTATTTTTTTATCAGAAGCCCATTCCCTCAATAACTGAACCACTCCCACCTAAATCCACAAATTCATTCATGAAGGCAGAGCCCTTATGGCCTAATTACCTAATTAAAGGTTCCACCTTTTAATATTATAACAATGGCAATACAATTTTTTTTTTTTTGAGTCAGAGTTTTGCTTTTGTTGCCCAGATTGGAGTGCAATGGTGCGATCTCAGCTCACTGCAACCTCCGCCTCTTGGGCTCAAGCAATTCTTTTGCCTCAGACTCCAGAGTAGCTGGGACTACAGGTGCCCACTTGCTAATTTTGGTGTTTTTAGTAGAGACAGCGTTTCATCATGTTGGCCAGACTGGTCTCGAACTCCTGACCTCAGGTGATTCACCTGCCTCGGCCTCCCATAGTGCTGAGATTACAGGTGTGAGCCACCGCACCCAGCTGGCAATATAATTTTAACATGAGTTTTGGGGGAGATCTTTGAACCATGATAATTACCAACACCTGGAAGCCCCAGACCACCCTGTCTGCTAGCCATACTTCTATGGTATTCACTGCCTTTCTTTTATTAAAAAAAGTTATAATTACCACTTAATTGTGCTGATACAAATAGCTAAATTTTTGGTTTTGACCTGTATATAAGCGCTGTATGCAGACTTTTTAGCATTGTGTCCCATTTTGCTACCATAAGCTAACTTTAAAAAAAAAATTACCATGGATTTTAGGAATTTGGGAGATAGTTATCTGTGGATCAGGTTACATCTCTTAGAGGAGATAGGTCCAGGAGATGCTTTATGTGTCATCGAGGGTAAAAGGAGACCTAAAATCTACATGGAAATCCCATATAATTGTGCTGGGCCCAGGGAAGAATTTACGTGCCTTTCTGTCTTAGTGCTTCTTGCTCCTTTTTCACAGGCCTGAGTCACATGTTAATGCCTAGATCAGCAGCAGATTCATGGAAGGTGGAGTTCTTCCATCATCAGCAGTTTTCTCATAGGAGAATCTCAAGCATACTCTGAAGTTTTCGGAGTGCATGTTGCTGCCTTCTCTCTCTCATACAATGATAAGCTGACAAGATTTGTTGTTAACAACATCTGTATCTGATAATAATATTAATTGTTCCCTTGGTGCTTTCATTCTTTCTTGAATGATCTCATTTCATTCTAGCTTCAGATCAGATATTATTATTACCAATTTATAGACTGAGAAACAAAACTTTGGAGTAGTTAAGTGGCTTGCTCAAGGAATTATAAATATTCTGAGATGCAGCAATGGGGTCTCCAAGGACTGCCTCGACATAAAGTTTCTGGCCGGTCAATGGATAACTTATCTAAGACGAGCTACTAACACCTCTCATCTTCAGATTCTTTATCTGCAAAATGGGGATGGAAAGATATAATACAAAGGAACTTGAATTTGAAGATTAACAAAAAGTATAAAAGTATGTAACTTTGTGAATAGTACCCCGAAGAGGTTAATTAATGCTAGTAATAATTAACAGTAAGTGAAATAAAAACCTCGTCCTGTTTTGTGGTTTGTTTGTTTGTTTAGAGACTTGCTCTGTACCCCAGGTTAGAGTGCAGTGGTGCTGTCTCGGCTCACTGCAACCTCCACCTCAAAGTCATGGTTCTCCTGCCTCAGCCTCGAGAGTAGCTGGGACTGCAGACGTGTACCACATGCCTGACTAATTTTTGTACTTTTTTATTAAAGACGGGGTTTCACTATATGTTGGCTAGGCTGGTCTTGACCTCTGGTGATCTGCCCACCTTGGCCTCCCAAAGTGCTGGGATTACAGGCAAGCCATTGTTCCAGGCCAATCCTGAGTTTTTGACTGTAAGTCCTATGCCACTTTCAGTACAGAAAGAAGAGCAATCAGGTACATTTCCTTTGTAAAGTATTACCACTTGTTTTGTAAGCCAGACTGTTGACTAAATTCCTCAATGGAGTGTAACAATTGCAGTCCTTCATTATTAAAGGTCAATACTTTCTCAAATAGAGAATGTAAGTACAATCCTTGAAAAACAAGTACTTTCTTTATGTAAGAGTTTCAGTGACCAATAATGCAGATGATTCCATACTCAATAACCATGAGTCATCTAGGTTCAGAAGCTACATCCATACAATTACATTTTCAAATGTCAGTTTCCAGTGTGTGCAATCATATTTAAATTCACTGAGCTTGATTTCTTTCCTAACAATGAAATAAGACGATATTATTTAAACAGGGCTGGCATAAAGGTAAAATGGAATCCAAAAAGTAACATTATCTGTCATAGAACCAGGCACATAGCAAATTTGGAATGAATGTTAGTATCCTCTAAAAATGTTGGCTGTTTGAGAATAATCTATTAAAGTAAATGTGTATTGACAAGCCTTTAACTCAGCTTGTACTTCGTACAAACACATAAAAACCTATCTAGCAAAGTCAGTGAGTTTTTGGTGCATAGTGGAAGGAGTCAGAATAGCCTTCAAATCTTGCCTTAGTCTCTTGCAAGCTATGACATGTGAATCAATTCCCTATCCTTTAGAACCTCAGTTGTTTTTAATTAAAAATATGGAATTAATGATATTTGCCTCAGAAAAGACCTCAACAAATGGTAGCTGCAGTTGTTATTTTGGCTATCCATGTGTTTTCTTCCCTAAACAAACTTTTAAGAAATACAGTTAAAAAGTTTACAACATCACATTCCCACATATGGAATTTCCTATGTGTAACTTTGCTACGGTACTTTAAATATTGACTCTTAGATCGTATGACCAAATGTGAAATTGGACAGGGATTCCTGTGTTGCATAAATATGCATATTAATGTGAGGCAAAATTTTGGACACTGATTTCAGAAAGATAACTCTTTCTCCTAATTAATATAATTTTTCTGCAATGTGCATAAGAAGACAATGGAAAATTGCAAGTATACATGTAATTTGGGTGCGGGGGCTTAGAAGGCTGGGGTATATGTTTTATATCACACATTCATTGAAATTATTTTTTGTAAAAACCTTTGCCACTTCATAAGAGATAGTATTCATTACCCCACTTTTTGTCCCTTCAACCAGAGAGGAAAATTCAGATATCCCCAGACAAGGTGAAATTTGAGCTGTGATGCCTTGGTTCACGCTTTTGTCTATGCAGAATACTCCAGGTAAAATTTTGCCCCCGGAAAATTCATACTAGGTCTTCAAGGTTCAGCTCAAATTCCACTTCTCAGATGAAGACAGTCTACTGACCTTCCCTTGAGGGAGAAATAATTTCTTGAAATTCAGTACATTGAAGTGAACTTAATTCTATTGGCAATCATGTAGTTGTAGAACTATGTTTACATGCAAGTCTTCACTCCACAGTAAGAAACTTTTGAGGAGAGGGACAGTATCCCATTTATCTTCTTCCCTTCTTAGTGATGAACATAAAGATACTTGCTCACTTATTGAATCAATCAGTCAATCAATCAATGAAGAGATAAATAAAATGTTTTGGAGGGAAATTAATGTCAGTGACTCATCATAAATTAGAAGGGCAAGGCAAGGTTATAAATTATCAGTTCTAATAGTCAAGCAGAGTTAGTGTAAGGATCAAGAAGTGATACATGGGGGATATTTAATGGGATGGATGATATAGGTGCTTAATCCAAGGACACACGGGAAGTCATAGATGCAGTAATGGAAAGATTATTATTTTAGTAGAGCCTAAAAGAAAGCCTACCAGATTATACTCTTCTCTTTCATATAGCTGGAATGCATTTAATAAATTATTAATCTTACAGAAAATATTATTTCCATAAAACCATGAATGGGTTGTATAAATAGCTAATGAGAACAGTTTATATATGAAAAGAACATATATGACCAGCTATTTTGGGAAACCTGAAAACTTCCACATGTTACTCCCATTTAAATAATTTGAGAAAAAATTCCATCAAAAGATACATAATTCTATAACAAGAGGTATTTTAAATTCAAAATGTTAGTTAATCTCCCTAAAGACTTTAGGATCTTACATATTTAATCTATGCAACGTATCCTGGTCAAATAATAATTTAACATTACAGTGCATTTGGTGGTATCCTGAAAATTAAAATGCACAGCTTCTGCTTATTCACATTATTGCTTATTAAATTGAGTGTTCTTGGGATCAAATGCTCTTGCTATCAAAAATCATTTGTGAGCTGCTTTTCCAAGTGTCTTTTTTTCTCTTTCTTTCCATTTTGGTAACTATTTTTCTCATCTTTTCCATTTCTCTCTTCTCCAGATTTTGATAGTTCTCACTTCAAATATAGTTTGTAAGAGAATTCAAACATAGTATATCACATTAGGCTCACAATTATCTGATCAATTTTAGCACCTATGGGGTAGAATGTCAACTATTTAACATTCCATTAGATCTTCACAATTTGTTTACTTCTGCAAGTTTAGACTCAATTTTCATTCACACCTCCTGCGCCAGAAAGAGTCTATCCTAAATTACCCATAAATATTACCATTTTCTGATTGTATCATACCAATTGCGTCATAATTTTCATATCCCTCATTTCTTTATACATGATATCTTGTTCTGTAGAATGCCTTTAACTATTTTCTCCAGAGATTTCTCCTTTAAGACTCATCTCAAAGATTATCTCCAATATAAAGCTTTCTCTAATAATTCTTGTTATAATTATTAGCTCTTTTATCCACACATTTGTGCTTCTCTGCTGCCTAATGAATTTTAATGGCTCCTACTAATTTGCTTACGTTTCCCTTGATATTTGATATCTAAGTTCATTATTCTGCTTCTGTCTGGAAGAATCTCTCTCCACCCTTTATCCCTCTAAAGGACATCAAATACTTCTTCTAGATTCTTTTTGATGCTTTTGCTGATCTTCTCACTAACTGAGGTCAAATTAGTTCTTCTTGTACTCTATGTGAATTCTATGCTCACATTATAGATTGTATGAACTCCTGTCTTGTATCTATTACATCTTGGAAAACGTACATTTATCTATCTGTATCCTACTATAATGCATAAGGATCTTGAGGGAAGTACTATGTATTATACATGTATACGTTTACTTATGTGTGTGTGTGTGTGTATTTGAAGATTTAGTGTGTGCCAGGCACTGTACTAAGAGCTAAATTACAATGGGCACAAAACAAACACATTCCTTCATTTCATTATGCTTTATAATCTACTAGAAAATGAACTAGGAACATAATTCTGGTGAGTGTTACAAATAGGTTAAGGGTATGCAAAGAGATATATCAGGGTGGCTTAGTCTAGTTGGGGCGCAGTGAACCTGATTGAGAAAATAAGTCTGCAGAATACCGGTTGTTTTCCGAACATGAAAATCTGAATATGTAATTTCTTAGGTGGATAAGTTTCAGAGGATGGCAATGTACAGGGAGTTACTGTAGTTATAGTAAGGAAAGCTTATCTAATCTAGCCCACTTCCTGAAACATGGAATATGAGCACTAAGTAGTAATCAAAAAACTTACGGTATGAAATTTTTTCACACTTGTTATTATCCTCTCCTCAATAGATTTTACCTAATTCTAAGGCTGACATTTGTTTGGCGTGAAGGTCTGCTTCATCATATATAAAATTTCATTCACTGATTTCAATGGATGTTTTGATTTTTATTAAGGAAGTATATTTGTTATATCTTATACCTTGAATGAATTATTTTTCTACTTGAGTGTCTCAGGCTGGCAAAAATCTTGGAGCAAGAGGCAGAGAGGATGTGGATAGTGGGGTGAAACGTGTTCATTCCCTGATTTAGTATATTCTCTTATTTATTTATTTATTTTTTTTGCCTGTGTCGAGTATATACTTTTTATAAACATGGGAGATTAAACATCCTTATCTTCTGCTATAAGGTTGGAAAGTGAGTCTTGAGAAAATTAATGAAAGGGTAGACTAGTGGATAAGCAAAATCTTGGACACAAAATATAGGTTTCCAGGAGACTCCTGTGAGGGAGACAAAGCCTGGTATCTAACAATGGCCTTTATACTTGGATGGTGAGGCTAGAGCCTTAGCTATGAGAAGAATATTGCAAGGATTCCTTCCTTTTTAAGTCCCAAGATCTGCTGATAAGCTTTAGCAACAATGGCTATACAATGAAATTTGGAGCCTGGTTAGGAGGAGAGTGTTTTAAGGACCAGGTCTGTTTGTTTCCAGATTGGGGATCTCAAAGAGGAGGATGACAGTCCGGCCAGCCCTTACTGACTATGTACATTTACCCTATTACACGGGCTTGCATCACACATGAAGGAGAGGGGCAGGTTCTGCTTCTGTCCACCTTCTATTCTTTGGCTCTTGATAGGTGGACAATGATATGTATTCCATGGATAAATAAATGCATGTGCAAAATAGCAACACTAACTCTCATTGAAGGGAAATATGAAATATATAATGACTTATATAATGATAATAGGAAATCAGAAAAGTATGTATTTTTGGCCCTTAACATTGACTCAAGCTATAATCTACTATGTCATCTTAAATAAGCTACTTGATCTCATTAAATCTGGTATGTATGTAAATAGAAGTGATTCAGCCTCTTATAACTCAAGAGACTTATCATAGTACAGCTCCACTTCTGAGCTTGGCTCACTTCTGAGTGAGTTTAGACAAATTATTTCACTTTTCTAATAATTGATTTTCATATAAAAATGAAGAGGTTTAACCAGATGACCTCTTAAGTTCCTTCTAGCTCTGAAATTAAAAAAAAAAACATAAAATTAAGAGCTCCTAAATCTGATCAACAACTTCAGCAAAGTTGCTGAATATAAAACCAATGTACACAAATGAGTAGAATTTCTATACACCAACAAAGTCCAAGCTGAGAGCCAAGTCGAGAATGCAATTCCATTCACAATAGCCACAAAAAAATAAAATATCCGTGAATAGAGGTAATCAGGGAGGTAAAAGATCTCTACAATGATAATGACGAAACACTGTTGAAAGAAAACAAAGATGACACAAATAAATGGAAAAAAATTCCATGCTCAGTGATAGAGTCAATATTGTTAAAATGGCCATACTGCCCAAAGCAATTTATAGGTTCAATACTCTTCCTGTCAAACTACCAATGATTCTTTACAGATTTAGAAAAAAAAAAAAACTATTCTAAAATTTATATGGAACCAAAAGAGCCCAGATAGATACAGTATTCCTAAGCAAAAAAACAAAGCCAGAGCCATCACATTACCTAATTTCGAATTATGTTATAAGGCTGCTTTAACCAAAACAGCATAGTATTGGTTCAAAAACAGACACATAGACCAATGGAACAAGTTAGAAAACCAAGAAATAAAGCCACATGCTTACAACCATTTCATCTGCAACAGAGTCAATAAAAACAAGCAATGGGGAGGTGACACCCTATTCAATAAATGGTGCTGGGATAACTGGCTAACCATATGCAGAAGATTGAAATCGGACCTTTTCCTTTCATCAAAAATCAGCTAAAGATGGATTAAAGACTTAAATGCAAAATCTCAAACTATAAAAACCCTAGAAAAAAACCTAGGAAATACCATTTTAGACATAGGCCCTGACAAAGATTTTATGACAAAGACTCCAAAAGCAATTTCAACAACAACAAAAATTGACAAGTGGGACCTAATTAAACAAAAGTGCTTTTGGACAACAAAATAAACTATCAACAAGGTAAACAGACAACCTACAGAATAGGAGAAAATATTTGCAAACTATGCATCCAACAGTGGTCTAATATGCAGTATCTGTAAGGAACTTCAACAAATTAACAAAAACAAAACCCTATTTTAAAATGGGCAAAAGACATGAACAGACATTTCTCAAAAGAAGAAACACAAGTGGACAAACATATAAAAAAAAGCTCAATATCACACATCATTAGAGAAATGCAAATGAAAACCACAATGAGATACCATTTAACACCACTCAGATTGGCTATTATCTAAGAATAAATAAATAAATAAAAATTAAGATAAAGATGGTGGCAAAATTGCAAAGAAAGAGGAATGTTTATACACTGTTAGTGGAAGTATAAATTTCTCAAAGAAGATATAACTACCATTCGACCTAGCAATCCCAGAAGGAAAATAGATAATTCTGCCAAAAGGACACATGTATGCACATGTTCATTGCAGCACAATTCACAATGGCAAAGACATGGAATTAACCTAAATGCCCATCAGTCATAGACTGGATAAAGAAAATGTGGTACATATATACCAGGGAATACTATGCAGCCATAAAAAAGAATGAGATCACATTTCTCGCAGTGAGTTGGATGGAGCTGGAAGCTATTATTCTAAGTAAATTAATGCAGAAACAGAAAACCAAATACCACATATTCCACCTATAAGTAGGAACTAAACATTGAGTACACATGGATACCAGTAAGGGAACAATAGAAACCAAGACCTACTTGAGGGTAAAGTGTCATTATCAGAAAACTACCTATCTGTTACTGTGCTTATTACCTGGGTGACTACATAATCTGGACACCAAAATCTCTGACCCACAATTCAACCATGTAACAAACATGTTGAATTTATGTAACAAACATGTACATGTTTGTTACATAAAACCTAACATAAAAGTTGGACAGAAAAAGATATATAAAATATCTATTGTCTATATGTACCAGAAGGTTTTTAAGTTATATGTAATTGATTAAATTCTAATTTATTAATAGAAAGTATATCTTTCACATTTAAATATAAACCATAATGTATAGTATGATTTTGTTGATAACTTTTAAGTCTATTTTAAGCATTTATAGATGTTCACTTTCAGGTGTAGATAGAGGACAGCCCTATCTGAATCATGCTCAAGACTTCTTTCATAGTCTTCTATTTATTAAGCTCTGAACCTCTTTTATGCATCATGTTTTCTGTGTACCTAGTTGTTCTATGTCAAACTGATGTGTGTCTTTAAAATTAGGTATAAAAATGTTGGACAAATTACAGAGCATTGGCAGTCTCTTTCCCTTTGTACAAGTTTGAAATTCACCTTCTATATGGTCTTTAGTCGTATGACTTTATTTGGTTTATATTACACACCATAGGAAAGAAAATAGAGCCAACTTGCTAAATACTTTTATTCAGTACTCTCAGCAAACAATTTGTAAGTATTTGCTGTGGACCTACAGTGTCCAGGTAACAATTACAGATTTTGTATGCTGGAGCTGAAATCCAGCTATAAAATTTTTAGGAATTTTGTGATCTGGTTGTTAAACACAACGTTTATTTAAAAGGAAATTATATAAACTTACAGATAAATAAATTATATTAAAATAAAATAAACAGATACTCAAAACTCATCACTTTTTAAATAATTATATTACATGCATCATTTTACATGTTCTTTAGATAGTTTAAGTTATTGTGTCTGTATGATGAAATGCCATACATGTGCACTACTGGGCATCTTTTTTCGACTCTGTGCTTACTGGCATCATGTTGGTTCCTTAAAATTGGCCAAGGAGGGAATATTAGCACCACAGAAATCAGCAAATGCTACAAATCATTCCCCTTCCTCCCCTCAGCCTATTTGTAAACATTTATCAGAACGTCACTGCTTCTAGGTGCCTTAAAGTCAAAGTCAAGAAGTAGCTGTGGCATTCAGGAAATCCAGTCTTCTGTATAAGCAGGGTCAAAGAAAGAGGATCAGGGCTTTGAATGCTCATGCAGATTTATAATGGGCAAGAAAATTAAAAGGTAACTGAGGGAAACACTGTGTGCTTTGGGCCGAGTATTGTTATCATATTCAATACATAGTTTACCAGCTAGTATATAGTATAAAGCAGATTTTGCATATTCTGAATGCAGTGAAAATACATTGGCCAAAGCTCATAGTTGTTTAAATGAACTTTGTTAAAAAGCAAATAGCTTCTCTGTCTTTGTTATTAAAATACATGTATACACACACACACACGAGTAGTTTTATAGAATATCTAGGATTTAGCTGTAAAATCTGTCTCCCAGCTTTTATTTAGATAAGTTTAATACAACTGTTTGGGCCAATTTACCTTTAATACTCTTGAGTAAAGGCTTAGTGGCCACTAAAGAACAGTCTGGGATTATAAATTGCCCATCATTTATGGGAATTGAAACAGCATTTAATGAGCATCAACAATGTCCAGACAACTTGTTTGACAGTTAATATAGATGATTTCTTGCCTTCAGCACTTTATAAGGGGGAATTAATAGGAAAGAGAGATAAATAATATCTAATTGACCCTTGAACAATGTGAAGAGTGAGGAGTGCCAACCCATGCACAGAAAGGTAGAGGGTAGGTGGAGGGAGAGGATTAGAAAAAATAACCAATAGGTATGAGGCTTAATATCTCGGTGATGACATAATCTGTACGACAAATCCCCATGACACAAGTTTACCTGTGTAACAAACCTACGCTTGTACCGCTGAACTTAAAGGTAAAACAAAGAAAATCCAAGAATAAATTTTGACTCCTCCTGAATTTAACAACAAATAGCCTACTGTTGACTGGAAGACTTATCAATAACATACACAGTCGACTAATACATATTTTTATGTCATATGTATTACATACTATATTCTTGCAATTATGTAAGTTAGACAAATGTTATTAAGAAAATTATGTCATCACTTCAGCAACACATATACTAAAATGAATAAAATACAGAGATGAGCATGGTCCTTGCACAAGCATGAAACACAAATTCTTGAAACATTCCATATTTTTGTCTGCCTGTATCAAAATATCACGCGTGTCACTAAATAAGCACATCTATTATATATGCATATAAAAATTTTTAAAAATTAGAAAAAATAAGGAAGAGAAAATATATTTAGTGTTCATTAAGTGGAATTGGATCATCATAAAGGTCTTCATCCTCTTTATCTTCGAATTGAGTTGGCTGAGAAGGAGGAAAAAAAGGTGTTGGTCTTGCTGTCTCAGCAAGACAGAGGCAGAGAGATGGAGGAGGTGGAAGGAGAGGCAGGAGAGGCAGGTACCTTTGGTGTAAGTTTTATTTTAAAAAATCAACATGTAAGTAAACTTGTGCAGTTTAAGCCTGCATTTTTCAAAGGTCAACTGAATACTGAACACATAAAAGACACTGCTCATTGCTTATCTTCAATCTAATGATATTATTTCTTCTCATTTGATAGTAAAGAAATAAAGGTTCCAAAAAGTTGAGACTTTTACGTGATAACATTTCAAATAATTGACAGAGCCAAGATTTTCAAAACGTATCTGTATCTATTATACCTTTATTCAACAGACTTTTCTTAGCTGTTAGGCCAGTCCACTAAGTTCATAAGAAACATAATCATCATGGTCTTCAGAGTTCAGTGTAAGCATCCTGCAGTAGTCTGATTTAAGACTTAATGGACAAATAGGAATTAGGCAGGTAGAATAGAATGGAGTGGCTGCAAAGCATTTTAGGCAGAGGGAATAAACAACATCTTCAAGGGGCTGGGGTAAGAGCAGGAAGGCAAATTAACCATAATAGAAACTATTGTGAATATTTTACTGATCAATTGAAGTTATTTATTCTTTTAATCTTTTAAAGAAACCATGAGTAGACTCAGCCATCGTAAATTAGGTTGTGGTAAGTGCTGGAGTAACTAGACTATGAATTTCCATATCATCACAAGAAGTTTGAGTTTTTTTATTCAGCATTGAGTATTCCAAACAAGGAAATATTATGATCAGCTTCACAGTTTAGAAAGGTCACTATGTTTGGTGTACGTAAAGTTTGACTAGTAGCTTTCTTACTTAAAATGTGTTGTTCTCCTCAAATTTTTTTATGTGTTTAAAAGAACTGAATGGATTTTACATGTGAAAATCTGAATAGATTGCCTGAGATACAGGAAGTCCTCCACAGAGAGTGGTCATTAGTTTTCCTTACTATTTCATGAGTTGTCCTCTGGCTAGCCTTCAAACTCATCTCTCACTGCTCTTGTCTTGAACTTCAACATACTCGGAATATTTTTCCACATCATGTATCTGTTTCCTGAAATGCTTCCATTTGTGTGATTTGCTTAGTGAACTTCTAGTGTATTTTCACAATAGCAGAGGCTGAAGAAGAAGCAGTAGCTAGAAGAAGTTTGCGTCACTCACATTTGGAAAGTAGCAGTGAGAGGGGCTCAGCAAGGGATCCTCCAAAGAGCTCACTTAGGACTCAACCAGAGAAATGGTAGGCTATAAATGACTGCCAGGCCTGGAATTCATGAGGTTATATTGTGGCAGGAAAAATGTGAATTTCCTTTACCTGTGTGTTTCTCACTTTTTAGTTTCAGAAGTGTCTGTTGTAGCACCTAGTAAGTTGAGGGACAAGTAAGGGAGAAAAGAAAAGGATATGATTCCTTTCTATTTTCATTCAGTTTAAGCTAAGGAAAGAGAGCTTAAACTGCTGAGCAGTTAATTATAATTAATACCTGGAAGTGAATGACTTTTTAAGAGAATTGAAATTGGGCTGACAGTTAAAAATGACCATGGAATCTATATATTATCTGTGAGTAATGGGAAAATGTGTGGAACTTCCTGAGATTTTATGTAGGGCAATTAAATAATGTCCTTGCTGAATATATTTTTATAAGAAAAGAGAGAAATAAAATACAGTTGTATTTGTATTATATTGTATCAAACCCATGTTTTCAAGGTCCTAATAATAGAAAGATTTTTGAGTATGACACTCAGTGGGGTTTCTTTGAAACTGGGAAAAAAATGAAAAAAAGATCACAAATTCCTGGAGGTATAATGCAATGGAAAAATTTGAGACCTGATTTGTTTTCAAGTGATTATGTTTGAATAAAAAGGAAAAAAGGGAAATGCATAATTCGTGTACAACCCACCAAGACTATATTAAAATTTAATCATAGAGGTCACAAACCAAAAATTCAGTGATTCAAACACTGAGAATAATGGAGAATTTGAAGCTGTTTATCTTCTAGCACATCTTGTTTCATAAACTTAGGACATCCACATGTTTAGCCTCTTTTTACCGTGCCTCCGAGGTATGTCTTAGATCCATTATAAAGCAGCCCTGGTAGAGGTTGTCACATTTGCAATGTCATCTCTTGGCAAGCCAATCTCCTTCCTAATCCCACCCAAGCTAATCTGTACCCCATTATGAGACAACTCAAACAAAATCTTCATTTCAGCTACCCTGAAACTCATTGCTCTTAGCCTTGCCAAAGACTTTTGTTTTGTTGTTGAGATGGAATTTTGTTCTTGTTGCCCAGGCTGGAGTGCAATGCGTGGTCTAGGTTCACGGCAACCTTCACCACCTGGGTTCAAGCAATTCTCCTGCCTCAGCCTCCCCAGTAGCTGGGATTACAGGTGTATCCTACCACACCTGGCTAATTTTTGTATTTTTAGAGAGACAGGGCTTCACCTTATTGTTCAGGCTGGTCTCAAACCCCCTACCTCAGGTGATACAAGTGGTGATCAGGCCTCGGCCTCCTAAAGTGCTGAGATTTCAGGCGTGAGCCACCACGCCTTTGGCAAGGCCAGAGACTCCTGCTATGTCCTTTATTAGATGTAATTTTTTCTCACTGGTGAGACTTTATTCTTCAAGACTAAATTTTTGATTCTCATAATACTTTGTTCTTACTTATAGTCACTTATCACTTTGCATTATAACAGCATCTATTTGCTTTTTTGCATAGACTGTTGTTTGCTTTGAGTAATAAAACATGGAGAAAAGTTAAACATTTACAAGCACTCCCTAAGTGTCAGGAACTATTCTAGATGCTTTACAAAACATATAATCTTCCAAATGACCCTATAGCATGTATTATAATCTTCGTTTTATAGATGAGTTAACCAGCTCTATAAGTTAATTAACTTATCTGAGAGGATACAGCTGATAAGGAGAGAAACTAAATCTTTTGAGTTAACACTACTGCTCTTTTTACCGCATGACAACATAAGAAATTTTGAGTAAGTGTTTCTTTATTTTTGTGCCTGGACTTTGTACTTTCTGGATGTGGTTTCTAGATTGCTGTTTCCCTCTATCTTGGGGTATGAGTGTGTCACCATTTTCCTCTTTTGCTAAGTATACTTCCTAGGTACTTTCCTAAAGATTTTACCATACATATGAGTGTGGAAGGGGGTCACAAGTGAAATTCAACTTGAGGAATGCAGGGGGATAGTATCAGAGAGGAAGTAAAGGCTGCCATGATATTCTAGGTGGACAGAGATCTGCTGCTGTATTCACCAGTCAACACAAAGAGTGGACCTGTGACGGCACTGAGCGGACTCAAGGGGAGGACCCATATATTTCAGCCTAAATCTGAATGGAAACAGGCACTGGACAGGTGGGGCAGTGTCTGGAGGTACCACAGAGGGCAAGCCACTTGTCAGCTAATAATGATGCTCATGTGAGAAGCAAAGCTCTGTGAACACGGGCATTGTTCTATTGGTCAGTGAAAACAGCAGCCTCCACTTTTTTTCACTAATCATAGTTAACCATCCTTCCATTATCTGAATGTAAGGAGAGAGTGGCAACTCTTTAGGCTGTAAACTTGTGAAGTCTCTATTTTTCTTCTTGCATAATTAGCCTTCTGCCGCTGAATTTGGATTGGCCTTCTTGGCTGAAGAATAGAGGTCTTCTTAAATAAATGACTTATTTTGTACTCTGTTTTGCTATTGGCAAAAAGAAGTACTATTTTTTATCTCTACACTACCATATGTTTTAAAGGACATTTATACCTATAGCTACGTGAAAATGGTATCACTGTCTATATTTCTGGTTAAGAAAACTGAGGCCCAGAGAAGTAAGGTGACCCCCCCTCCCTGCCACAAAATCACAGATTAATGTAGCAACAAAGCTGAGATGTGATTCTAGATCTCTTGACATTTTGGGTAATGTTTGTTTCATCACATGTCTGTCAATGTTTTTAAAAGGAAAAGAATAAAAAGCAAAGAAATAGTAAAAAGAATCATTCTAGTTGATTTTTTGACAAGATGTATACCCTGTGGATTTATTAAGTGGAAGTTCAGCAACTGGGTTATTTTTGATCAGCTGATGGCTCCCGGGACAAGGGTTTGAGCAGCTCAGAATAAAATCGGTTAGAGAAACAGTATCTCTTCTGACAAAATTACAGCTTTGAAAATTTCCAGCATTTATCTACATCAAGCATGCACATGAAAGACTCCAAGAAGTCATAGATGAAAGCTGATATTTTTTAAGCCCCCTTCTGAATATTTGTAAAACTTGGTGACACTAAAGGACAGTGCTTTTAATATTAAAAAATAAGGCTTGGAAAAGGAGTTGGAAGTCCATTTTACTCAAGATAATGAGAATCCATTAATTTTTTATTTGAGATAGAGTCCTGCCTTGTTGCTTGGGGTAGAGTGCAGTGCCGTGATCTTGGCTCTCTGCAACCTCCACCTCCCAGGTTCAAGCAATTCTCCTGACTCAGCCTCCCATGTAGCTGGGACTACAGGCGTGTGTCGCCACACCTGGCTAATTTTTTTTTTTTTTTGTATATTTAGTAGAGATGGGGTTTCATCATATTGGTCAGGCTGTTCTCAAACTCCTGACCTAAGGTGATCCACCTGCCTAAAAATATTTTTAAGAATTTTCTCAGCATGCCTAATATGCCAGTGTTCACTCATTCAGTTTCTGGTGAGACTCAGGAAGTTGTCACTTTACAAATCCACACATTGAAATCTTTAGCCTTCTATTCTTCAGTTGGTATTTCAACCAGCAATAGGAGTTTCTCCAGGAGGTAGATGTATTATTTGTCCTTGAGTTTTTCAATCTTCGGATGCCACCTTTCTAAATCTGTAGCTATGCACTCTAAGCTTCTCCTCTATTTGTTGGGAAAGGGTCCCGTTTTTGACTGGATTCTCTTTTCTGACCCTTTCTGAAATCACCACAGTGTTTCCATATCACTGAAGTCAGATTTCTGGCATGATTATAAAATGCTATGAGTGCTGTCTCTTCCACAATTAAATAATCAAACTTATAAATAACAAGAAATATAAACATAGGCTTTGTAATGCTGAGTTTCATGACTTACCTGCTTATATGTTTCCTTCCTGAGTTGGTTTGAATCTTCTCTATTGCTGGTGATCTCTATAGCATTGTATGCTTTTCTTTGCACTCTGACAGAGCAGGAACATTGCCATCTTGAGCAAGCACCATCATTCTAAAGTTCCCATGGATCAAAAACTGTCTTAATCCAAAGGGCATCAGCCTAATGGCTAAAGTCAGCATGACCATAAACCACAACTGACATCTCCAACCAGAAACATTTCAACCATAAGATAAACCTCTCCCTGACCAGTGACATGCCAGCCCTAAGAGCTTCCCCACTGGCACGAGAAATGTCAGACCCAATATAACCTCCCCTCCAGCCAGAGACATTCCAACCCTGCCATAAACTTCTGGCCTACACAGAAACATTCTAAGCCTGTGATATGCTCTTTCACCAATAAATATGCTTAGTCTGTAAGAGAAATGCTCCTGATTGAAATCAGCTAGAAGCCCCTCACAGGTTTATTCTTCCAAATAAACCTATCTTTTACTGTTGAGCCACTTTTCATGTTTCTTTCCTTTTTCTTTAACTGCTACACACTCTAGTAGAGATTAATTAATTTCATTTTTATTTATACCAATTTTTTTTCTGTTTTAATTGTTATGCTATTTATGCCTGTCCTAGGCAAATATAGGAAATCCCATTATTGCCAGTATGAGAAATCTTGATATTTGGAAATACATCATCAGTATGCTGAGACATATCTATCAATTGCAATTCTCCCAGGCTTCATTGGATTTTTCTTGCTCACTCTACAGTCTTGGGCTGCATCTCAGAAGTCTCCGATTTCATCCGCTTTTTTCCCTTGAATTAATTTTATATTCTGATTTTTTCCCCATAATGCTTCCCTGTAAATAGCTTGTCAGTCACTAGTTTTAATCAATACTTTTTTGTTAATCTCAGTTCTGTGGCTCTGTATCAGTCAGGGTCCAATCACGATAAAGAAACTAGACAGCAATTGAAAGAGAATTTTAAGATAAAGAATTATTATTGATGACTATAAGGAGAATAACTATACAGAATTAAAGAGAGCTTTAAAATATTTTGCACTTGATGGGAAAAACATGGAAAGAACAAACTTGGAAAGGAGTAGCAGTTCCTCTCCAAAACTGGGATTCAGACATAATTGGACAAAGCATAGTTATAACTCCTTGCATAGTTCAGAAATTCCCTGAATTACTCTGGGCCAAAGCTTGTCAATAGTCACTAGTAAGGCAGAAACATCCCTCCTGGGTGGGATACACGAAGGGTTGGGCTCTAACTGCTGGGGTGCCTGCAAGGCTCACTGGAAACCTCCATACAGGGAACCACTTAAACTTAATGAAAAAAATTGCTACTGGGCAGTTTGTTTCCTGTAATGCATCATACTTCTTTATAGCCCTGGTTCTCAACAATACTCTCTACAAGTGTCAAAGAGGGCATGTCCTGTTCACATTTCATCTTGTTTCATTGTGAATCATTTTGTGAATTGTGAATAATTTGAAAGAAAAGAGAAAGAAAGAAAAAGAAAGAAAAACAGAAAGAAAGAAAAGAGAAAGAAAAAAAGAAAGGAAAAGAAAGAAAGAAAGAAAGAAAGAAAGAAAAAGAAAGAAAGAAAGAAGAAAGAAAGAAAGAAAGAAGGAAAGAAAGAAAGAAAAGAAAGGAAGGAGAGAAAGAGGGAGGGAACATCCTTTGACTCATTTTAAGAGGCCAACCTCACTCTGATAATAAAACCTGACACAGACGTTATGAAACAAAAGGAAGAAAAGGAAAACAAATAAAAGGAAAATACTTCTCAAGAACATATATTTAAAAATCCAAGGAAATAGTAAATCAAAGTCATCAGTATATAAAACAGAAAACAAATCAAGATCAGAAAGGGTTTATTACATAAATACAAGACTGGTTAAATTTGGAGAGATAATGAATTTAGTTCATAATATTAGCAGAATAAAAGAAAAACCAATATGAGTATCTCAATAGATGTAGAAAAAAAATTTTTTTTTAAATCTCAACATTGATTCATGATAAAACTTCTTAGCAAAACAGAAATAAGAAGGAAATTCCTCAGTCTAATAAAGAACATCTATGAAAAATCTTACGGCTAGCATTATACTTAATAAAGATTCTGTTTAGACTTAAAGATAATATTCCTTTCTGTTACTTTCCCTTGACCTGATGCCCTTGCACTAAGCTCTCCTTTTCCCTGAAGAATTATCTCCCAAGGGTAGTTTATCCATGTTGTCTCTGTATTTTTATTATTTTTTTCTTTTCTCAATTCCTTGTAATGTAATTTCTTCAGTCATCAATTAATGCCAAAGGTCTCAAATGTTTCAAAGAATGTTCCCTTTTCATTTTCCTTTTTCACACTCTTCACAGCACTCACTCTCTCATTCTTGGATCTCCTCAAGTATTAGCTGTTCTTTCTCAGTTTCCTTCTAGGTTTGTAATGAACCATGAAGATCCTGCAGTATTATTTTCATAAATTCTTCTCATAATTCCATGCTTTTGCCATGCTACTTTTTCTAAACTAGAGGGAGGGGGTTTTCAATAAGACTAAATTGTCTCAGCTAGTTTAAATTGTGGTGATGTGACGTCAGAAACTGGGAGATGACAAAATTTCTTTCCGTTGCTGTCAATCTGTTCAATTATTTTCATCTTCCTACTGAAGCTCCTGTCATCAAGATCAATTGCCTTTCAACTTGCATCTGGACACATACTCTGGTCTCTTTCAGTCCAGCATGCACAGTTCAGAGTGATCTGCTCAAATCACAAATCTTATTAGTGGTCTTTGCCCTCCTCCCAAGTTTCTGCTTACCCTTAAATGCTTTCCATGGCATTTCAAATAAAGAACAAACTCCTCAGTATGAAAAACTCAGTGTGCCCACTTGGGCCCTAAGTATGATTCCAGCTTCACTTTTAACCACACAGCCCTCTTACCTCTCTGCGCCAGCAGTCTAAGACATCCACCTGCTCCCCTTTTTGCCGCTAGGGCTCTGCACTTAAATGTCTATCTGAGAGCTCTTCTTTCCCCCTTTTTCCTAAGTTCTAATCATCCTTCTGATTCAGCACAAGACTTATTCTCTCTAGAAACACTTATATGACCTTTCTGCCTAGGTCAAATCTTCTATCAATGAAGTATTCTCATAGCACCTTGACCTCTCCTGTATAGCACTTATCAGCATTGCAATTTTACCTTGCATTTATGGTATAATTATCTAATTTTCTGTTTCTGCTGACAGACCATTTTACTTCAATAGTTCAGTAGCCATAGGTATGTTTACTTTTCATCATATCCTTGACAATGTGGTAGGTATTTATATATAATATATGTCATATTAATATATATGTGTATCAGTATATATCAAGATATATATGTGTATCAATATATAATAAGATATATAAGTATATATAATATGTATCTTACATGATTATAATTATACATGTATGTATATACAATATGTATAATATACATATTACTTTTATATGTATATACAATACAATGTGTATACAATATGTATATAATTATACTATGTATAGTATATATATTATATCATATATGTTATATATAATATATAATAAATATATTATATAATACATGTAATATAAAAGTATATAATATAATATTATATATACATGAGTTTGCAGACACCTGGCTAGGCAGATAGCCCTTGCATCTATTTACCTGTCCATTTGTCAATATTTCAGCCCTTCTTTAGACCTTCTTCTTGCTAAGTCTGACTTCAAGGTTTGTGGGCTCAGCTGGCTTTCACCAGTTCCCACATTGCTTAGGCTCCTGGGCTGCCTGCTACCTGACTGCTCCTCTGTTGATGAATGACAAAATCAACCTGTGCTTGTTGCTTGCTGCAATCTGGATCTTCCGACCTAAGACACTTAGAGCCCTTATCAGTTCATTTTTTACCTTCTAAGTAACATTTTATTTGCTTTTTAAGTGTGTGTTTTACATATTCAAGGGGGTTTGCACATGGGACACACCCGGAGCTACCCTTTTAGCTCTTCTCTTCACTACCTTTCCTGTGCTCTGCCTTCTTCAGAGCCTGTTCTTCCTGACTGTCCAGTATCTTGGGGTGAGTACCCTGTTTCCTCACTTGCAGCTGCAACACGAATGAATTCATACCCTGCAAAGCACTGTCTCAGTCAGGTGAGGGAAGCTAGCCCATATGCCAAAATCTCACCAGTTCAGCACATGCATCTTGCATCTCTAATTAAGATGAAGCTCTCAGGACTGGCATGAGCATCCTAGAGTTTTGGGGGGCTCAATGAGTGGAAAGCAAGTCTTAGAGAGTTTATGTTGTCAATGACTGATGATAAAACGCTTAAGGATATTTAAGGAGTTCAAACTGAAAAGGCTTTCTTATGTAATATTTTATTTTGTTTTATAAGTAGACATTCTAATTATAATACATTCAAAGTTTTTAACATTTAAATATTTCATTATAGTATCTATTGAATATGATAATGGAATGCTCTGGGAATTTTCTTTTTTTTTTTTTTTTTGATGACTCCCCCAGTAGGCTACCCATAATGTTTAAAAAAAACAAACCCACAAAAATTAAAATAACAAAGAAAACTGACAAGACAAAATATGATGACCGTGTCTGAATCACAGAAGCCTAAAGACAGCATATTCCAGCTGTGCTTCTATTTAGGGTTCTGTTTGTAGAAACAGAAATAGTTAAAGGATTCTGTAAGACTCCTTTTATCTATATTATAGAATATAATCATGAGCAGGTGCTTAACTTTTGTGCTTCAGTTTTCTCATCTGTAAAATGAGACTACAACAGTACTACCATACAGAGGTGGTCTGAGAAATAAAGGAGTTCCCATATGTAAAGTGTTTAGAACAATGCTTGCTATTTTCCTGGTCTTTTTCCTTCCTGTCTGGCATTCCCCACCAGGGCATCAGACTCATCAACTATGTTCATTTTGGATCACCTCTGACTCTGGCAGGAGGCCTTCATATAAGCAACGAATTGCTCTTGAAGGAAACGTGCGCAAATGATCAATTAGAGGATTTGCAATGGATCTTCCCTGCTGTGGACATGAGGCTGTATTCTATCTTTAGTCAGAGCATATGTTGTGCATCTCACAGGCTTTCGTTAGTGCTTTCAAAATCCCAGATGCCCAAGAAATATTCAGGCAATGAGTTCCTTTTCTTTCTTGGGTGATCAAAAAATAAATATGCTCTAGTGAAAGAGCACTGGACAGGGAGCAGGTAGATATGGCTCTGGCTTTTTGTCTTCAATCTTTACTCTTTCAGAGCTTCAGTCCTTCTTCTGCAAAACTAGGAATCCGATCATAGGTTTGCAGGAAGGCTTTGAATACAAAGTATGATCATTATATAAATGCACTTTGAAAGTAGTGAAGTTTTGTATGAAGTTGAAAGCTATTGATGATGATTGTTAATGCTGTTAGCTATTATTACAGTAAGTAGCAGAGGGTGTTCAGTATAGAATGAGTAAAATTGATTGTGTTACTTACTGTAATAATAACAATTTCTCATCACACTCTGCCCCCAATCTTTAAGAAGATCCAATTTGCAGGATCTTCTTCAAGTTTGGGGGCAGAGTGTAAGAGAAAGTCGTTAGTTTTCTGTTCGAATTTCTCCTACACCAGTACTAAAACATGGCCACAGAGAAAGAATATGGACTGATGTGTCATGACCTTTCCGGGAAAGGCAGACACTGAAATAAGTACTCACTGTGCAGTCTCTGGAAGTGATTCTGACCGACTATTCCCAGATAAAAAAATAAACTGGAAGTTTGGACCTGAAGGACCCACAGAATTTGAGGATGCTAAACATCTTTCAGATCTTAAGAACTAACTAAACTGATTACATGGGTTTCAGATGAAATGAACTTTGAGGCCCTTTCAACTCATGTATTCTTGGATGTCCCAATCTTTAACCTGTGAAATCATAACAAGAACCACCCTGACCATAACCACAATTGCCACCACTATAACAACTACCTTTAAAGGGTACTTAATTATGTGCCAGACACTATTTTGAGTGCTTTACATATATTATTTCCTTAACTAATGTGGCAATACTATGAGGCAGTCACTATTAGGATCTCATTTTATAAGTGAGACAATGAATACACAGAAAAGTTAAAAACTTTGCTGGAGGAACAGAGTCATCAGCAACAGAGCCAGGGTTTGAAGGTGGATGGTCTGCCTCCGAGTCACCATCCTAATTGCCACTTTCCTGTTTGAAGTCAGAAAACAGAATCTTTCTGATAGGATTTGGATCTGTGTCCCCACCCAAATCCATGAAGAACTGGAATCCCCAGTGTTGGAGGTGGGGCTTGGTGGAAGGAGACTGGATCATGGGGTTGGATCCTTTATGAACGGTTTAGCACCATCCTTTTGGTGCTATCTCATGATGGAACTCTCATGAGACCTGGCTGTTTAAAGGTATGTAAACACTTTTAAACCTTCATCCTGCTCCTTCGATGTAAGATGCATGCTCCCTCTTTGCCTTCTGCTGTGAGTAAAAGCTCCCTGAGGCCTCCCCAAAAGCAGATGCTATTGTGCTTCCTGTACAGCTGGTGGAACGTGAGCCAATTAAACCTCTTTTCTTTATAGATTACTCTTTCTCAAGTATTTCTTTATAGCAATGGTGAGAATGGACTAATACACTTTCCATCAAAACTAACTCTTCCATCAAAACTAACTCCATCCTCTCCCTTATCCACTTCTCCCTCAAAGCAGACATAGATCAAATCATCTTCAGTAAAAAGGGCACTTATCTGAGAACATGCTGCTTTTTACCCTTGGTGCTATCACAATATCCCTTAATGTGTGTCCTTCTAAATAAGCAAGTTCATTCATTCCTTCAACAGTTAGTGAGCATTGACTCTCTTTATTATGGAGCTGGGAAGAGAGGAGTGAGTAAGACATGCAGATGTTTCTCATGTACTCATGATGTATAGTGATAGAAAAATGTATAATCATGTAGGAAACTAGAAGTGCTACAGAAAAGGTAGGATGACAATGCTACAAAGACACAAAGTCCAGTGTACCCTCCCGCCATACCTGCAAGGTCCACAATACCTCATTAGTAAGATCAATTATAAACTAACTCAAAAAGACCTACAATGCAAAAGCGTTTCTCCCATTGAGAAGTTTCTTTACTGCAAATAGCTATACCTCTGAGGCAACAAACTAGCTTTGGAATATGGCTCTTTGATGTCTAAATAGTGATATTTTGTGGAAAAATTTCAAAAAAATATTTTCTAAAAGAGACATTTCTCCAATGGGACCAGTCAAAGATAATAAAAAGAAAAGATACTACATACTGTATTTGTAACTTAACATGACTTTGAGATACTCTAGACCCCAATGACTGCTATGAGGAAGTGAGCTCATAAACCTCTGAGGGGTTATATTGGAGTGAAATAAGTATCTTTCTATTTTATTTTATTTTCCTGATTTAGTACTTCTCCTCCAATCCTTCAAATTAATGCTTTAATTAATCGATGTGTTTACTTATACATTCATTCAGAACATAGTTATAACTGTCATTCTGTAATATTCTATAACATATATGATCATATAGTTAGTAGAGGTAGAAAGGGAGGCTGGGCAGAATCTTGCTAGCCTCCCAGTGAATTTAACAGACTCACATCTGATTCTGATTTTTTTTTAATACAAGGAAAATGCTAACAGGATGAAAAGTGTCAGAATTATCAGACAAAATTTAAAGGTCTGAGTAGGATTCTGAGGGTGCAAATAGGAGGGGAAAGACTCTGGGGTTTTGAAGATATGGGAGGCAACCTTTCAGAGACCTGTGCCTTCCTCATAGGTCTCTCTGGAAATGAGAATCCTATCTTTAACCCAGAAGTGTATGAATACTCTAGCTTAGTCTGCTAAAGCACTCAGGGTCTTATCCAACTGTCTGTCCCTCAATTATAGAAAGCTCTGACAAGATATTTGATCTTCTGGACATTAGTTTGGTTATAATGCAGTTGGACATACAGCATCTTTTGTTGCAAGAAAATAGGTAGGAAAGATGCCTTGTTACCAACAGTGAAATTACACATCAGACCTGGGCAGGCCACAGGTTCGCTCTTGGGGTTCATTACCTCCTTTGAACGTCCACGTTTTAGTTAAGGACCCAAGTGCCTATTCCTCAGTTTCTTGGCCATGAAACTTTCAAATTCCAGGCTTAAACTCATTCTGGGCTTTGCACAGACTAAGTACTAGTCTCATATGATAGAATGTATATAAAAGTAAGAATATAAAGTTACTTAACATTCCCAATTTCCTTTAAGAAGAATA
Source organism: Alouatta palliata (assembly GCA_004027835.1). Classification (NCBI taxonomy): domain Eukaryota; kingdom Metazoa; phylum Chordata; class Mammalia; order Primates; family Atelidae; genus Alouatta; species Alouatta palliata. The sequence continues at coordinate 59,108 of PVKV010007603.1, forward strand.
CATAAATGGCAATATTATTTCAGTATCAGCTCTCGATATTAATGTGTTTTTTAGTTAACCATTTCTAAAGCTAATATGTTATGTGACACGGCAATTAGTGAATTTGCTTGGTGCTTAATACATAAATTTTTATTTTAAAAAATTACAAGTGGCTCTGTTATTCCTTTTATGGAATTAAACAACATAAAGTTTTTGATTTCTTCAATTACTTTCTTCTAATTGAGGAATTTTTGCTACTCGCCTCCTCCTCATTCTTTTTCTCGAGCTGCTATTTTCACAATTGGAGTGGGGATAGGGATTAGTGTTCTGAAATACTGCACCCACAACTTCTTCATACACAATTTAGCAGGCAGAAGGAAAAATCAAATGATTTAAGGCTTACAATCTGGGAGCCTACACACTTCTAAGTTGAGGCCTTTAAATTATACAGGTCCTCCTTTATTACCATTATACCTTGGCAGGAATGAGGCACAAAATAGTGTATCATAAGGCGTAGGGCCTTCTCTAGTGAAAGTTCTGGAGATCCACAAAAGAAGTGTTTGTTTCCTCTAGCAGTAGAGTGAAATTAAAATCTACCTTGATATTCCATGTCATCAGCAGTGTAGCCCAGTGACTACTGAAAACCATGTTTACAGGAAAGTGTCACTGATTTTGCCCTCTTTTTTCTATCTTCACTCTCATTTTCTTCATTCAAGACTTTTATTTTCTAGGTTGTAAAACATCCCAATTTCTCCTTCTGTCTTCATTATCACTCTCCTCCACTTACCTTTCATATTGCAATCGAATGTTTTAAATGTTGATTTTGTGTTCTGAACATTACTGAAGTTATTTATCAGGTCTGGGAGCCTTTTGGGAGAGACTTTAGGGTTGTGTAGGTATAGAATCATGTCACCAGTGAAAAGAGATAATTTGATTTTCTCTTTTCCTATTTGGATGCCTTCTATTTCTTTCTCTTGACTACTTGCTCTGGCTAGCATTTCCTGTGCTGTTGAGTGGTAAGAGTGGGCATCTTTGTCTTGTTCTAGTTCTTAGGGGGGATGCTTCCAGGGTTTGTCCATTCAGTAGGATGTTGGCTGTGGTTTTGTCATAGATGTCTCTCTCTCTCTCTCTTTTTTTTTTAGGTATGTTCATTTGATGCTTAGTTTGTTAAGAGTTTTTAACATGAAGAGATGCTGAATTTTATCAGAAGATTTTTCTGCATCTATTGAAATGCTCATATGGCTTTTGTTCATAGTTCTGTTTACATGGTGAATCACATTTATTGATTTGCATATGTTGAACCAACCTTGCATCCCAGGAATAAAGTCTACTTGATCATGATGAATTAACTTCATGATATGCTGCTGGATTCAGTTTGTTAGTATCTTGGTGAGGACTTTTGTGTCTATGTTCTTCAGGAATTTGGCCTGTGGTTTTCTTTTTCTGTTGTATCTTTGCCACGTATTGGTATGGGATAATATTGGTTTCATAAAATGAGTAGGGAGGAATCCCTTGTCCTCAAATTTTTGGTAATAGTTTCAGTAGGATTGGCACCAGCTCTTCTTTGTACATCTGGTAGAATTCGGGTGTGAATCCATCTGGTCCAGAGATTTTTTTTTTTTTATTGGTAGGTTTGCTTTTATTACTGATTCAATTTTGGCACTCCTTATTGGTCTGTTCAGGGTTTCAATTTCTTCCTGAGTCAATCTTGGGATGTTGTTTGTTTCCAGGAATTTCCCATTTTCTCTAGATTTTCTAGTTTGAGTGCATGGAGGTGCTCATAATAGTCTTGGAGGATGTTTTGTAATTTTGTGGGGTCAGTTGCAATGTTTGTCATTTCTAATTGTGTTTACTCATATCGCTATCAAATATTTTGAAATTACTATCTTCATGATTCTCTCCCCTTCTCACAGCCCTTGAATAGTGGTTTATTATCTTCCATAATGTTCAAACACCTTAACATAATATGCCACAATCTTTATATTTTATGTTTTAATGAGTATATCTTACTATATCCCTTTTAGCATTTTGAATTCTAGCCATATGGAGATAAATTGCAAATATTCCAGGATCTTCCAGTCTATGTGTTTTACATATGTCATATCCCAGCTACTAAGAAATCTTTAGTCCCCTCTTCCTTTACCTAAAGCTTACGGGCCTTATGAAAATCTCCTTTTACCTGCGTTTTTATTTTGCTTAGGTTTCCATTTGGTTCTTATACCTGACTGTGCAAACCTACATCCTAGCATCTTTCACACCATGTGATACTACTTTCTCAATATTTATATCTTCTCTGCTAACATATAAACTCTTTGGGGGTAGGAACTGTACTTTATTTATGTTGTTCTCTAATATTTCACACAGTAAGTAGCACACTGAAAGCAGTCAATAATGGTTTGTTGAATAAATGAATTACTGAATGAACCAATTAGTAAGACAGCTGTTTTCCAATGTAAAAAAAAAAAAAAAACAACTGGGTTAGATAACAGCACATTAATTCAGTAATTCCCATCTTGGAAGCCTTGAATGCCAACATGATAAGTTTAGGTCAATTTACTGTTCAGCAGGAAATCATGACATGTATTGAGGAGAGGAATAATTTAAAGGTTCTGCCCTTCTAGAGGATTAATCTGTCAGGTTTGGCAAGTTAGAACAAAGGACAGTCAACCAATTATGAGTGTATGAGAAACAGAATTGACTTTCTGTGGAAAACCTCTGTAGTATCACTTAAGTTCAAAAACATGGCAGAGGCTACTTCTTTCATCCCATTTAATTGATTGATTGATTGATTGATTGAGACATGTTCTCACTCTATGACCCAGGCTAGTGTGAAGCTTTCACTCATTTTAAGCTCTATGTTCTGGGGTCAAAGGAGGAACTCTCCAGCTTCATCTCTGTACTTTTTCTGAATAGGCATCAGATAATTAAGTAATTTGTTCAAGGCCATTTATCGACTATTAGTAACAGAGGCAAAATATGAATCAGAGTTTGCTGTGTCTATTTCAGGCAAAACTAATCAATCCCCTGTCTTTAAAAAAAAAGTTGTGATTTTTCTCACTTACGTAAATTTCTGAATTCTCATGTTCCCGAAATTTTCATATTTTTTATCTGCAAGTTCTAACATTAATTGTGAGACTCAGTAGATCTACATGTTATCAAGAAGTTATGGAACTACATGTCATTTCTTTCTTCTCCAAGCTCTTCAGAGCAGTAAGAAGCAGCTCACTTAATACTTTCTTTATAACATTCTGTTTTAACAACCATGTGCTCTCTCTATACCTTGCCTTCAACAGATTCTTCATTCTAAGAAAATACAGGGAAAATTATAAGTAGCTGTATTCTGTGATATTATAAGTAGCTATATGCCACATTTTCTGCTGGTGTCATGTTCATTTCTGCCTTAATTTCAAACTGGGTTTGAGAATTTAGTCTCACAATGATTGTGGAGGGGCCCTATTTTCCTGGAATCATTTCCAGTTACAAAAATTATCAGTTGAAATATTTCAGGAATAAAAGCATAATAGGTAATTTTATTGGAATGATATTTAATATATGGAACTAGAAATTCATACAATCATTTGGAGGGCTGGAGATGTGAAGGTTAGGAATCCGCCTTAAATTTAGAAGTGAACATTTGGCCTTTTTCTACCCTTTGGCTGTAATGAATGCCGCTATAGACGTGGGTGTGCAAATACAGGGAGCAGAGGTAGTTAATGACACCATCTGTTCCCAGGACTAAAGTGGGTGTTCTTCAGGAGGTCCCTGGAAGCCAAGGGAAGCCACCTCCCTGTTTTTAGTTTACTACATGCAATATGTACAATCTCTGTTGCTTGTCAACAAAGAGAACTCCAGAAAGTCAAGGAGTCCAACGTGAATATTACAAGCAGCCTGCAGCTTCTGTGCGGGAAGAGCTTTTCTTTCTCACTTGTTTCTAAATAGCATTCTAGCAACTCATTAGCTGAACCTAAAACACAAGGGATTTTGAGAATTAGCATTCCTGGCTTCTCTCCTGTGATGCCAAGAAGAACGCAGAAAGGGGTGATAATGGGACTTCACTGAACGCAATCTGGCACACTTACATTCTTTATAGCTTTTCCAATTTCTTACAAGATAATTTTGCTTAGTAATGAGGGGAAAACAACAGTAATAATGCACACTATATTTAATGCACACTATGTTTAAACAATGCAAACATGAAATGGAAATGCTGTCCTACTGGAAGAATACCTGCAATATATCACATGTTCTACCTCCTCTCTTTCAAAGCCGTGAGCTATTTAAATATTTTCACTGGTGACTCATGCAGATCTTTAACACAGATAGTGACTTTGAAATTAATTCAGAATATATTTGGAAAGATAGTTTATAAAATGATGGATAGTTCATGGTATATTAATGTAAATAGGATGCTACATACTTATCTATCCTTATGACTTATTTTCTAGCTAAAAATAAGCATTCGATACATATTTATTACACTGAGGTGAGCTTATAAGAGTTTAGGCTCTATAAATGTTTTTTAAGTATTTAACTGGAAATGTATGGACAATGGAGATTTTTGACTCTTTTCCATTTATATCAAATAGCTTTTGCAGCTAAATTAGTGGCTTAAAATGCAAGCATTTATTTAGCGTGTGATTCAGCCCTTGGCTGGATAGTTCTTTGAGTCTAGGCTATCTTGAAAGATATCTACTGTTGCTCATATATCTGTGATCAGCTAGCAGGTCAAGTCGGGTGATATTTGATGGCCTCATGTACATGTCAGGCACCCATTAAGCTGCGATCAGGATGATAGGGATGACTGGTTGACATTTCTCTCATCATTGGACAGAGTAGCCTAATCTTTTTCGCCTGATCCTAAGGTCCCAAGATCATCAAGAGAGGGCATAGAACAATGCTTGTATTATTTTCAGTTCTCTGCTTTTATTATATTTCCTTCTGATGACAGCTGTAGCCTGTCTGGAGCAGCCGCTGCAAGGATGCCGGCTGCAGTGGGGGAAGCACCACCACAGAGCTGGTGAAGGCCCAAGAGCAAATAATCCTAGCAGGAACCCTGCCCTCTGCTGAGTTGGTGGGGCTGGAGGCAGTGTGGGCACAGCTGCAGCCACCCAGCTGCGGCTCTGGACCCGGGAATCCCTGTGCTCTTGGGGACCAGGACTTCTCTTCCCAGGAAGTCCCCTTCCTCCCACAGGTTCAGAAGGGCCAGCTCCTGCTCCCTGGTCTCTCTCTGCTCACAGTACTGGCTCTAGTAGGGAGCAAAGTTGTGGCCAAGCATGAATGTTGTTTTCACTCAGTTGGGTGTGCATGTGCTTGGGGTGTCACTGGCACACCAGCCTCCTGCAGCCTTGGCCACGGGCACTGATCAACATGGGAGGGAGGCAGGGCAGTCCTGCAGGTGCCTGTCAGTAGGGGTGCTGTGGACAGCTTACTGATGGCAGCCGAAGGAAGCAGACAGGTTCCTTGATGGAAAGGGGTGGGTACCTGGTGAAACCCCTCCTTCAAGCCAGCAACCACGTGAAGCCTGGGGGCCAGGCAGCCAGTTCCAGTGAAGTTGATGCCCAGAGTGAGAACTTCATTGATGACGTTTTGGCCAATCGAATGGTGCTTTCTCCAGGCCCACCACTGGCCTCCCATGGACCAATCAGGATGCACTTGCTCCATCCTGAGCACTTAAGACCCCAGACTGAGCCAGTCACTTGCTCAACAAGACATCCTGCCTACGGATAGGAGCTACCCATTCCTTTTATTTGACTGAAATCATTATACAATATCTGAGATTTCAAAAATTAAAAACTGAAAAGTAGGATTAGGCCAGTTGTGGTGGCTCACGCCTGTAATCCCAACACTTTGGGTTGCCGAGGCAGGCAGATCACAAGGTCAACAGATCGAGACCATCTGGCCAACATGGTGAAACCTGTCTCTACTAAAAATACAAAAATTAGCTGGCCGGCCGCACCTGTAGTCCCTCCCAGCTACTTGGGAGGCTGAGGCAGGAGAATCACTTGAATCCGGGAGGTGGAGGTTGCATTGAGCTGAGATCATGCCACTGCACTCCAACCTGGCAACAGAGTGAGACTCCATTGGAAAAAAAAAAAAAAAAAAGATTAAAAGCAGATTAAGTATTTCCAAAGAAAAGTTTAGCAGACTTAAAGATGGGGCAATAATAATTATTGACACTGAAGTGCTGGGAAAAAAAGGCCACACAACAACAAAAGCGAACATAATTTGTGGAAATAAGATATGGGAACACGTGAAGCCATTCGGAATGTGTAATTGAGTTTCAGAAAGGGAGAAGAGCAAAGACATAAAAGAAATAATGACTGAAATATTTGGTGAAAACTAACAAACTAAAGATCCAAGAAGTCTGATGAAGTTCAGGATGAAACGTAAAGAAAACCACACAAAAGTGTATCATAATCAAATTGTTGAAAACCAGTAATAAAGACAAAGATTTAAAAACTGCTTTGTTTCTGTACAGAGAAATAAAAAAAAAAAGAATGGCTAAAAACTATCACACAGGAAGACAGTGAAATGATATTTTTAAAGTGCTGAAATTTTAAAATTAAACTATAATTCTATAGCTAGTCAACAGCTCTTTCAAAAATGGCGGTGAATCAAATTTTTCAGACCAACAAAAGACAAGAGTCCATTGACAAGTCTAAACCACAAAAATACATCAAGTGAAGTTCTTTAAATAAATGGGAAAGTGATATCAATTGGAAATCTGGATCTATACAAAAGAATTAGAGTGTGGGATACAGTAAATGTGTGGGTAAGTGTATAATACTTTTCTCAGTTTAAAATTCCTTAAAAAGATCACTGAGATTTAGAAGCAATTATAATCACAATGTATTGTGAAGTTTATAATGTATTGAAAGTCAATAGCCTAAAAATCAGAGGAGAAAGTGAAAGTCCATTATAGGGAAAGTAGTATAATGCCATTCGTAGGCAAATGTTAAAAGTTAAAGGTGGATTTCTTTAAAATCATAGAAACCAGGAAAAAAAGTAAGTTATGAGTAATAAGATAATGGTAGATATTGAATATAATCTTAAAAATACTAAATTAATCCTTTTTTTAAGAAAATAAATGAAGAATAGATGGGATGAAGAGAAAGCAAATATCTTGATGTTAGTTATAAATCAAATCATATCAATAAGTGCACTAAATAAAATGATCTAAACATTCTAATTAAAAGGTATATATTACCAAACTAAAAAAGCATGACACAACCAGCTGACTACATAAAAGTTAGTTTGAATATAAAATTGTGTAATCTAAAGGTAAACAAATAGAAAAAGATGATGCAAACACTAACCAGTAAGATAGCTGAAATGCCTATACTTACATAACACAAAGTAGACTTCAGAAATTGAACTATACCTGGCATAGAGTGGGAAATTTCTTAATGATAAAAGGAGACATAGACTAGATGAATACACCATTCTAGGTGTATACACAATGGAATACTATGCAGCCATAAAAAGCGATGAGTTTATGTCCTTTGTAGGAACATGGATGAATCCGGAAACTATTATTCTCAGGAAACTGACACAAGAACAGAAAATCAAACATCACATATTCTCACTCATAGGTGGATGTTAAACAGTGAGAACACAGGGACACAGGGAGGGGAGCATCACACACTAGAGTCTGTTGGGGGGTGCTGGGGAGGGACAGCAGGCGGTGGAAAGGTTGAGGAGGGCTAACATGGGGAGAAATGTCAGATATAGGTGACAGGTGGATGGAGGCAGGAAACCACATTGCCGTATATGTACCTATGCAACAATCCTGCATGGTCTGCACATGTACCCCAGAACCTAAGTACATTAAAAAATAAAAAGATAAAAAAAAAAACTGCACCAACCAAAAAAGTGTTTATTGAAACAAGTATTAGCAAGGGAACAGAGAAAGATTCCTGGAGTATTATAATGTATGAGCAACTGAGTTTCCAAAAGTTTCTCAATGGGAAATCATAAACCTTTTATCAAATGTTACTGACACAACTGGAGATCCATCTGAAAAAAAATCCAATTAAATAATGCTATACATATTAATTCAACATGGATAATATACCCATACATAAGTCTAAAACTATAAAACTTCTAGAAGAATATATAGGAAATGATGTTTATGATCTTGGAGGTACTTATATATGATCAGGACATACAATATACAAATCATAAAATAAAGCAATTGATGAATAGGAGTGTATTAGAATTAAAAACATTTTCTCTTTGCATAACACTGAAAAAATACAAAAAGAAAAATCTCAATCTGGAAAACATTGCAATAGTTTGTGTATTTTGATATTTGCTACATAAGTGTATATGCATATGTGCCTGTGAGAAAATATTTTTGTTTAAAAAATTACAACTCCATTATAGGACAAGCAATCTAATTTAAAACTGTGAAAAAATATTTGAAAAGACACTTTACAAAAGATGATACAGCAAATAAGTGTATCTAAAAAATTCCTTGTCATTAGTCATCACACAAATACAACTTATAGTCACAATGAGATATCACTACACATGCACACACACACACAGAATCCATCAAAATATTTATGCAAGAGAACTGAAAACATACATCTAAACAAAGAATGATACGTGAAAGTCTATACCAGGTATAATGTTCAAAAACTGTAAGCAACAAAATGTGCTGAATGATGGTGGTAGTGAATGACAGCAGCAACATGGCTGAATTTCTGAAACATTATGCTGAGTGAAGGAGCCATATACCAGAGTGTATATTATGTGAACCCATTTATATGCAGCTCTAGAAAAGGCAAATGTTAATTGTTAGAGACTGTGAAGTGGCAGAGTATGTTCAGAGTGATGGAAATTATCCTCTTAATATCCTCTTTATTATCTTAAATTTGTAATGGTTACATAAATTTGGAAATAACATTGAAAATTTTATCTAAATTGTTTATTTTGTGTTTATATTTTAAAATTCAATATAGTTGCATGAAGACATTTATTTAAAGTCCAAATAGGTAGCCTAACCACAAAACCCAAGATTCTTTCTGATCACCCAGAACAAATTAAGCTTTGAGCGTTCATAACAAGAACAAATAACTTGCTTTAAGTTACTTCCATGTTGGTAAAAATTTTGCCCATTAGTGTTATTTTCGATGATTAGAAATTCATTAGGATCTTTGTTCATCATGCTTTTTTGATGATATTTTTGTTTTCCTTTGAGACGTACTAAATTCATCTGTTATAACTAAGCATTTGAAAAAAAACTTAATTTTTAAAAAAGTTTATGTAGAAAAAGTGACATCTCTTGTCGACAAAAAATGCATTCCAAATCAACAAATGAAGGTCTTGTTCTACAGCTTTCATGCATTATCCATGTCCAAAAATATATATAATTTAATATTTTTCTTTGCTCTGGATATATTTTTCATCTGTTTTCTTGTTTGCCTCCTTGAAAGCATTGGTCAATGATAGTTCTGTTGAATGCTTGTCTATTTGCTTTTGCTATTTGTTCTTTTATGACCTCCTTATCTCTAATATCCCACATATTGTGGATTATCAATAAATATTGGTTGGATGGATTAGGAACTATGTGAATTAATTAACAGTAAACAAATTATTAAATAAACAAATGTGATTGAGCTGCCAGTATCTTTTGATCTTTTCGCCTTTTGTCCCTTGGCTTCAGCATAAGCATGCTTGGCATCTTTGGTTACTGAATTTTTAAACTGTTTTAATTTTTGTACCACAGCCTTCCCTGGCAATATATCACACTATTGCGTAGGTGGTAATTCAGGAGGGATTCCATGCCACATCTGCCTTTTTCAGAAAGTTTCCAAACAATATTAGCTCCATCTAAGTATACTCATCTCTTTATCCTCTGCCAACAAAAGGAAACTCTTATTACTGAGAGAGCTTTAACTCCCAATTCTGATCAACTCTAGAAGAATTTTGTGTTTTTAAATATTTTGTTTTCTTTTTTGAAGGAAGCCGTTTCTCCCATTCATTCTGCTCTGTCCCTTCACCGTTTAAGATCTAAATGTGTGTAGTTTACACGTAAGTTCTAATTTATTGGCAGTCTATAATATTCTACCCTTATTATATTCTAATACTCTAATATAAATGCATATAAAAATTATCAAAATTTCTTATTATGGACTTACTTCTGTAAACTTTTGTAAACTCTGACTACATTCTATTAGAAATAGTTCACTATTTCTAATAGAAAACTCTGTGGGAAATATTTATGGCAAGTCAGCAATCACTGTGTGTGTAGAAGAGGTAAGACTAGCCCTGTACTAACTGATACGAGGATACAGTAAAAGAAGAAAAAGAGTGTGCCATTAAAGAATAGAAAACTTAGTGAAAAGACAAATCAGAAGGGTGCAGAAGACATTCCATGTCACCTAGTCCAACTCACCAAGGAATACTGTATTCCGTCTATAGTCTATTGTGGCAAATTATAAAAGTGACAACAAATTCTTCCTATCCCAGTATATCTGCCGTTTTGCAATTGATGTTATTGCATCTTCTTCCTTCAGGAGGTGGAGTCTTCAGTCCTTGAATCTAGGTTTCTCCATGTGACTGGCTTTGATTAATGTAATAGAAGTGACACGGCATTTTTTCACTAACAGTTTACCAGCTGGGAACCACTGAGGCTGATGGAGCCTTTACTTTGGCTGATATGTTTGTTCTGCCCACTTGACCTGGCAGGCTGTGCTCAGCCCACACTACTGGCATGGATTCCACACCTGTCTAGGGCAAGCCAGGTGCAGAATGGTGAGGCATGTTTAAGCGTGCCAGCTTGGGGTCTGGCCACTATGCACAGCCTATCATGCTGGCTGCTGCTGCATGGTAGGCAGCTCCAGGCACTGGCACAGGTGCTGGCTCTGTGCAAGGCTACAGTTGGACAAGCTGTACCACAAGCAGCTTCCACTATAAGCACCCATGTCTGGATGAGTGGAACATGGTGGTGCCCAAAAGCTCAGTGACACCAGCAACCGCAGAGCCCCAAAGAGGTAGTTATAGCATGTCACAGCCTTAGCTCAGGGAGCCCCTAGGTCTGAGCTCACAGAAGGGCCATAGCTCTTCTCTGCTTCTGGTCACCTGCAATGCAGCAAGCAGTGGGGGGTATGTTTCAGCCGTTTTTGTTACAGCTCTTTCAGTACTGCCTTTCAGAGGATCCCAATTTCCTGTCTCATATCAGGGAAGAATGAGGTATGTGGACAACTTGAGGGTGAGCAAAGTGGAGAGGAGCTATGTTGAGCAACAGAAGAGCTTTGGAAATGTGTAGCTCCTATCTATCTGCAGGCAGGTCGTTCCATCAAGTGAGAGAGTCTGGCTGAGTCTGTGGGTTTTCTGTCTTCAGGATGGAGGAAGTACATGCTGATTGATCCACAGATTTTTTATATGTGAAATTATAAACATATAAGATATTTGAAGACATGGACCATTTGTTCAAAGTTTTTGTAGACTTGAAGCTCACTACAGGGCTTCAACTACTATAGGGTTTCAACTAATCAATAAATACTCAGTTAAGAAAACAATTATCAAATAGTCTTTATATTTTGTGCTTTACATGTAATATGGTTTAGAAAATCTGGAAACCAAAGTTATATTTTGTAGTAACAAAGAATCAGTAATTTCTGAATAAGGATCTCTTTAATATATTAAATTTATAAAAACTTGATAACTATTTTCTTATTTCTGAATTTACACTTTTGTTATGGAAGTTTCAGATTGCTCCAAACAAAATTTTCAATAAATGGAGGCTTTGTTGTATGAACAGCTTACATTAGGATTCCTCTGTGGAGAGCTGATGTTATCTTAATGAAAACAGCACTGAAATAATGATACAAGGTTAAGACAACATGAAAAAAGAAAAACCAATTTTTACAAACCTAACAAATTATCTTTGCTATAAATATACTGTATATGTATACACATGCACAAAAACTGAGTGGGTAGATATAAGAATAACCAGTTATTTTTTGATGTGACAACAAAATTAGTACATTTTCTTCCTATTGTTTTACTTCACATTAATACAGTTAATGCAATATTGCAAAAGTTTTGAAAGTAGAAATCTGCATTGGGTAACAAAAGGCCACAGTACAATAGCGAACATTGTACAGTCCCTAATAGCTCTGAGTTTTAGGTCCCTGAATAGAAACAAAGCAATTATAAAGCCTAAAAAGGGATATAATTTTCCACAGGGCTGTTGCTATAATCAAATAAGATAATTTAAATGAGAATACTTAATAATGAACAAAGAATTCAAAAAATTAAAAACTAGTATATTTAGGCTAATTCTGATAAATATGATTAGATTATATTCAACATATGTATATATTTCACTAGCAGGAACTGCATGTGTACTGTTTTTTTTTTTTTATTTGATTGAGAGACAAGAAGTAGTGTGTTTGAATCGTGTGGCTAACTGACTCATGCATGGTAAAACAGTGCTACACATTTTTTCCAAGCAGTGTTTACAATATTTTAAAAGCTATATTTGAAAACAAAATGGTATGAGATTATGGTAAAAAAAAAAGTTACAAGTAGATAAATATCTACCAAAATCCTGATGACTTAAATCCAACAACCCTCTAAAGAAAAAGCCTAAATATAAGAAACAATCAATTTCTGGTGTAAATTTAAAAATTGAAATTGTTTTAAAGGTGGGCTTATCTAATGGTTCTGATGGGGAAATGACAAGGGGACAAAATTATCAGGGTGCCAGAAAGTTCCTGTTGATTCGTATTGTCAGTTGGTTTCAGTCTCCCTGGGCTTAGCAGGTGTTTGTTTACCCCTTCTCACACAGGACCGTGTTTGTTGATCTTCTTAAACCTTCCCCAACCAGGGAACACATGTAGTGTTCTCTTAATGCTGGCAAATATATTTCCTTCTGTATGGTCATGTACTACTCTTTCTGTAGCTTCTAAACACTCAGCAGGGCACATTCTGTGTGCCCAGGTCCCTCATCCCACCAGGTGCCTTGTTTGGAAAGAATCTCCTGCCCTTTGTACAGAGCACAACTGACACAACTGACCATGGCAGATATTCTCACTTTTTTTCTTTGAAAAATTCAGAACTCAGGACAATCCCAGTTCAGTGACTTGCTTCTTGCTAGCTAGATGTATTCTCTCCATTTAGATTTCTCTGTGTCTGCCAGTGGATCAAATACCCGTCCTCTGCCTTCCAAACTTCAGGAAACAAGCATGTCTTTATTATCCATGTTGTTTTATGAAAACTCATTTCCATAGGCTTGGAATGCTATGGACACTCCCATCCTCTTCTTCTGTACTATTCTCAGCTTCTCCATCTTCTTTAGAAGGTAAAAGTTGGTGGCTAATAAAGGGTAAAACACTTATTTTTTCATCATAATGTCTTTTGCAAGTCTCATATGATGACCTCACATAGGACTTCTATACAGGGCACCTACTACCTTTAAAAAAAATAAAATCCTGAAACCATTAGTTTTTCTTATTTTACTCTATAACACCAATATAGTAAATTTTTGCCCATTTTATAGAGTAATAAAAATATTTCTTAACTTGCCCAAGGAAACAAACTAGGCAGGTACAATTTGAGCCCAGGTCTGACTCAGAGGTCTTTGCCCCAGCCCTGAATCATGCTTCCTTCCCATCTCCCTATGTATTATTATATTAGTTTGTTCTCATGCTGCTGATAAAGACATACCTGAGGCTGGATAATTTATAAAGGAAAGAGGTTTAATTTACTCATAATTCTACATGGCTAGGGAGGCCTGACAATCATGGTGGAAGGTGATGGAGGAGCAAAGTCACATCTTACATGGCAGGCAAGAGGGAGCTTATTCAGGGGCACTCCCATTTATAAAACCATCAGATCTCATGCGACTTATTCACTACCATGATAACATTATGGAGGAAACTGCTCCCATGATTCAATTATCTCTATCTGGCCCCACCCTTGACACAAGGAGATTATTATAATTCAAGGTGAGATTTGGGTAGGGACACAGCCAAACCATATCAATTACCTGTCATTTATCCCCACATCCGTATTTGTGTTTTACCCTTATTTTATAAGTCAACTCTTTGAAATACATATTGTTGGTAGAAGAACTGGGCCTATAATCTAGGACTCTTGATTTCTATTTTAGGGATTGTTCTGCTACATTATACAGGCTCAATGATCTTTTATGCAGTATAAAATTCTTCTTTCATCCACATACCCTGCATCACTCTGCTATATAGTTTTCATAACAAAGTTTATTGAGAGAATATGAAGACAATACAAAATACTTAAAGTCAGAGACTATCCAGGGCTCTCATTATTTATGCATTTTGAGGTTATACATAGAGACCTCTTTGGATGGCCTTGTAGCAGCTCAGTAGGCCTGGAGATGCAGAACTTTGGCTTTGAAGGCTGATACTGGATCACATTTCCCTAAATTGTCAAAATTGGGAAGAAGATATACACATACCTGTGCTTGGGAACACCTGGCAGTAAATCTAAGGAAATCTAACCCGTTGTATCTGTAGATATGGGAACTAAACAAAAAAAAAATCCAAAGATTTTTTGTCCATGTAAATCCTTAAATAAAATGTGAGAACAAAGGCAGAGGAAATCCAAAATGTCAAGAAAATTGCTTAAAGGAGTCAGCCCGGAAAGGCTGGATCTATTGGCCAGCAGCCACCAGATAATAGAGGCAATATAGCTTGGTTTAAAGGTAATGGGTTAAAGCCAATACCAGCTTTCTCATATTTGTTTCATCTCTTGTATTAAAGTAGGCTTAAAAATAAATTAAATTTCAGAAATAGAATTTTATTGATGAGATGGTATCTTGGCTGTGGTCTTCAGTAAAATTTCACAGATCTTACCAAGGCGTGATTTTAAATAAATTGTTATCACACTGAGAATAATCTTAAGACTCTAATGGCGTTGCATACATATCTCAGTTCAGTTAAATCAAATAAAGGAGATGCACCAGGACTTGCCAACATTGTCCATGCTTTCACAGGTGTTTCCATTTCAGGCTGGACCACATATACCAAAGTAAGATACCAGATATAATTGTCAGATATGTATTCCCATATACAAAATAAAACTGCAAAGAAGCATGTTGGTAATGACAGGAACATTAATTCTCAGATTCAGTTGGCTCTATTCAAGACCTGAGATTAACGTATCTTGGAATCATATTCAGAAGAAAAACAAAATAGTGGGGGTTGTGTCAAATGAAATTGCTGGGTAGAAAATAATATTTTCAGATCAACATTTCTTTCCTGAAAACGTTAGAATCTGTGTGTGTGTGTGTGTGTGTGTGTGTGTGTGTGTGTGTGTGTGTGATAGGGGCTGAACATTTTAAGAAATCCAGTGGTGCAAGAAAAGTTTTGGACTGAAAATAAAGAGATCTAAATTATAGATCTTAACCTGCTTCCACCTCATCCTTTTACCTTGAGGCATTCACTTTCCTTTTCTATCTGTCTCTTTTCTTTAAACAAAATGGGCAAGTTGATTTCCATGATCCTTTCTAATTCCAAAGTCCTGTGACTATACACAGTGGTGAAGAGTTGAGAGTAAGAATAAGTGCACTTTGGGAGGCCAAAGCAGGTGGATCACAATGTCAGGAGTTTGAGAATAGCCTTACCAAAATGGTGAAACCTCGTCTCTACTAAAAATACAAAAATTAGCCAGGCATGGTGGTGCGTGCCTATAATCCCAGCTACTCAGGAGGCTGAGGCAAGAAAATCACTGGAACCATAAGGTGGAGGTTGCAGTGTGCCACTGCACTCCAACCTAGGTGACAGAGCATGACTCCATCTCAAAAAAAAAAAAAAAAAAAAAAAGAGTAAGTGCAATGCATATACAAAGGTGAGAACTGGTGGAGAGATTGCAATGGGTTCTGGAATTCTTGGCTTGCATTTTAAACAAACGAAAGGATGTTTTGACCATTGCCACTTATTTGAGACAATCGTTCAGAAAATCATTTCATCTGGAGAGTAACCTTGATATTTCAGGTCAAGTCTAAATTTCTTAAGAAATCATATTTTCATACCAAAGGGTAACATAGTGTTTTCTGGTAGAACATTGTGAAAAATGTCCTAACTGAAAGACATCTAATCTAATCAGTAATTTTTAACTTCTTCTTCTTCTTTAAAAAACCTATTTGCTCTTCAATTTATTGCAAAATTAACTACATATTGTACTTATGGGTAACCATAAACTCTTTGAATGCTGTTTTCTAGATGAAGTAATGTGCTAAGAGTTCAGTCACAGGAATATTCATTATTTGCAATATTATAGTAGGCTAGGATATGACATTGCAAGCTTATATACAACTTTCCTTAAAATGTAAAAAATAGGTTCATTTATGTAAAAAGACCTCTTATTTTGATCTGGAGGAGAGGAAAATCACAAATAGTCAAGACATGCACTGTTATATTCCTCTGTTTATACCTATGGTTCATCTTTCCCTCTCCCTTGATTTCACCTTTTTGTTTAGCAAAAACAAATATGAATAGCTTTACTGTGGTCTAACTGACATACAGTGTACTACATACATTTAGTGTACAATTTGATTCGTTTTGACAAATGTGTAGTCTGTAAAGTTGTCACCACAATCAAGATAGTGAGCATATACATAATTCTTCCAAAATTTCCTCTTGCCCCATTGAACTCCTCCCTCTCACCAGTACCTGGTACTTCTTAGTAAGGCTCTACATTCTGGCACTGTAGATCAGTTTTTATTTTCTAGAATTTTATAGACATTGAATCATATTTTATGCAATGTTTATGGTCTACGTTCTTTCACTCAGTATAATTATTTTGAGATTCACCTATGTTTTTATGTGCATCACATGATATTTTAAACCATTCATCTGCTGATAGACATTTGAGTCTTTTCTAGTTTGTGACTGCTACAGACAAAAGTGCTATGTGACATTTGTATACAAGCTTTTGTGTAAACATATGCTTTCATTTGTCTTGAATAAATAGATGGTAGTGAGATGGGTGGAATATATGATAGGTGTATGTTTCACTTTTTTTTAATTTTTTGCAATCTTGAAGCATTTTTTTCTTTTTTTAGAAAAAAGAAGAAGAAAGAAAAGAAGAGTGAAAGAGAGAAACAAAGAAAAAAGAGAATGAAAAAAAGAAAGAAAAAGAGAAAGAGGGAGAGAGAACAGAAATCTTGCTCTATTGCCCAGGCTAGAATACAGTCTAAAGATGGGTATTAAACCTCTTTTATGTCAATAATTGTGTTTAACAATGGAGACAGGAAGGAGTAAGGGAGGAAAATAACAAACAAGCAGCCAACCAATATTTCATTTAAGCCTGTGAGATGCTGTGCAATTGCTGAGGAATGATTTACTTCCAATTATGTGGTCACTTTCAGAATAGGTGTGATATGATACTGAGAAAAATGTGTATTTTATGGATTTGGGGTGGAGAGTTCTGTAAATGTTTATTAAATTTACTTGTTCCAGGTCTGAGTTCAAGTCCTGGGTATCCTTGTTAATTTTGTCTCATTGAACTGTCTAATATTGACAATGTGATATTAAAGTCTCCCACTATTATTGTGTGGGGGTCTAAGTCTCTTTGTAAGTCATTAAGAACTTGCTTTATGTATCTGGGTGCTCCTGTATTGGGTGCGTATATATTTAGGATCGTTAGCTCTTCTTGTTACATTGATCCTTTTACCGTTATGTAATGTCCTTCTTTGTCTCTTTTGGTCTTTGTTGCTTTAAAGCCTATTTTATCAGAGACAAGAATTTCAACTCCTACCTTTGTCTTTTTTTTTTTTTTTCTTCTTCTTTGCTCTCCATTTGGTTGGTAAATCTTCCTCCATCACTTTGTTTTGAGTCTTTATGTATCGTTGCATGTAAGATGGTTCTGGATGCAGCATACCGATGGGTTTTGGCTTTTTATCCAATTTGCCTGTCTGTGTCTTTTGATTGGGGCATTTAGTCCATTTAAATTAGGATTAATATTAATACATGTGAGTTTAATACTGCCTTTTAATACTAGCTGGCTGTTTTGCCCATTAGTTGATATAAATTCTTCATTATGGTGATGCTCTTTACCTTTTGGTATATTTTTGGAATGGCCGATACTGGTTGTTCCTTTCTATATGTAGTGCTTCTTTCAGAAGCTCTTGTAAAGCAGGCCTGGTGGTAATGAAATCTCTGAGTACTTGCTTGTTTGTAAAAAATTTAATTTTTCCTTCACTTATAAAGCTTAGTTTGGCTGGATATGAAATTCTGGGTTGAAAGTTCTTTTCTTTAAGGATGTTGAATATTGGCCCCCACTCTCTTCTGGCTTGTAGGGTTTCTGCTGAGAGATCTGCTGTGAGTCTGATAGGCTTTCCCTTGTGAGTAACCTGACCTTTCTCTCTGGCTGCCCTTAGTATTTTCTCCTTCATTTCAACCCTGGTAAATCCAAAGATTATGTGCCTTGGGGTTGCTCTTTTTGAGAAATATCTTTGTGGTGTTCTCTGTATTACCTGGAGTTGGGTATTGTCTTGCCTTGCTAGGTTGGGAAAGTTTTCCTGGATAATATCCTGAAGAATATTTTCCAGCTTGGATTCATTCTTTTCGTCACATTCAGTTACATCTATCAAACGTAGATTAGGTCTTTTCACATAGTCCCATATTTCTTGGAGACTTTGCTCATTCCTTTTTACCCTTTTTTCTCTAATCTTGTCTTCTTGTTTTATTTCATTAAGTTGGTCTTCGACCTCTGAAATCCTTTCTTCTGCTTGATCAGTTCGACTGTTAAAACTTGTGCATAATTCGTGAAGTCCTCATATTGTGTTTTTCAGCTCCATTAATTCACTTATATTCCTCTCTAAATTGTCTATTTGCGTTAGCATTTCGTCAAACCTTTTTTCAAGGTTCTTAGTTTCTTTTCATTGGGTTAGAACATGTTCTTTTAGCTCACAGAAGTTTCTTATTATCCACCTTCTGAAGCCTGATTCTGTCAATTCATCACACTCATTCTCCATTGGGCCTTGTTCCCTTGCTGATGGGGGACTACGATCCTCTGTAGGAGGAGAGGCATTCTGATTTTGGGTGTTTTCAGCCTTTATGTGCTGGTTTCTTCCCATCTTTGTGGATTTATCCACCTGTCATCTATGTAATTGCTGACTTTCAGATTAGGTCTCTGAGTGGACGTCCAGCTTGTTGGTAATGAAGTTTTTCCTATTTCTTAGTTTTCCTTTGATGCACGCCCCTCTCCTGCAGAGCTGGACCTTCCCAGGTTCAGCTGTGCTTGCTGTGAAAGTCTCAATCCTCAGCACTTCCAATTGCTGTTTTTTTGTGGGGGTGGGACCAGCCAAACCCAGTCATCTGGCTTCCTGTCTTAGAGCCTCTTCTTCTTTTTTTTTTTTTGAATGGTCAACTCTCTCTAGGTGTTCCAGTCGCCCACTAAAAAAGGTGCTGGAATCTATGTAATTTCCCCTGCAGTGACCCACTGTGGCAGCTGAAGCAGCAGCATTGAGATTCATGGTGCTTTTCTGCCCGGGAATCTCCCGGTCTGGTTCCCCGCTTCAGTCCCCCCTTCAATCAGCTGAATGGGTGACTCAGCCTTCCCGGAGCTCCAAATGTCAACCAAAAGGGCACCCAGCCCTGCACACTCAGCACTGAGAACCGCCACACCGGGGCTCCGGCGAAACGGCCTCGCCGGCCAAAAGAGTCACACTGGTGACCCGTGGGGCTCCACCGCAGGGAATCTCCTGGTGCATGGGTAATAAAAATTCATCTGGAAGTGTGGTGTCCACTCACTCTCTGCATTTTCACTGCGAGCTACATTCCTGAGCTGCTGCTTATCAGCCATCTTGGATCTCTCTCCTCCTGAAGAGTATGCCTCACTTTTTAAGAAACAGTGAATAAAAGCAGTTTTATTTCTTTTCAGTCTGGATGTTTTAATTTTTTTTTTATGCCTTGTTTCATTGGTTTTGAAACAGTGAGAGCAGTCATGTTTGTCTCATACTTGTCCTTAGAGGAAAATCATTCAGCCATCCACCATTAGTTATGATATTTAGGTATAGATATTTTTCATGTCCTTTCTAGTTTTCTAGTTTTCTGAACATTTTTATCAGGAATGGATATTAGATTTTGACAACTGCTTTATCCATACCTATCAAGAAGATCATATTTATTGTTTTCTACTTTTTTTGTTTATTGATTTGGTGAATATATTGGTTGACTATGTTAAATGAACTCTGCATCCCTGAGGTAAACCCAAATTGGTTACACTGTGTTATACTGTATTAGTCCATTCTCACATTGCTATAAAGAACTAACTGAGACAGGGAAATATATAAAGAAAAGAGATTTATTGGCTTATGGTTCCATAGGCTGTACAGGAAGCATGGCCGAGGAGACCTCAGGAAGCTTACAATCATGGTGGAAGGTAAAGGAGAAGCTGGCACATCCTACATTGTTGGAGCAGGAAGAAGAGTGTGAAGCAGGAGGTGCTACACACTTTTAAACAACCAGATCTTGTGACAACTCTACCACAGGGGTTGCAAGGGGAAAATCTGCCCCTATGATTCAATCATCTCCCACCAGGCCCCTCCTCCAGCACTGGAAATTACAATTCCATGTAAGATTTGGGTGAGAACACAGACCCAAACAGTATCATATACCTTAAATATATTTTTGTGTTAATTTGTAAATTTTTGTTTACAATTTTTACATTTATGATTACGATATTGATCTGTAGTTTTATTTTCTTACAATGTCTTTGTGTGCTTTTGTTATTAAGTTAACACTGACCTCAGAATTGTGACGTATTCCTTTTGCTTCCATTTCCTGAAGGGTTTGTGCATTTGTCACCGTCATGAAGACTATTTCCTGGTCTCTTACATCTATAATCAGTATTATTTTTTTCTATTTGGTAGAATTCACCAGTCACATCATTTAAGCCCAGGTTTACCTTTGTTAAAATGTTTTAACCTACAAATTCAATTTCTTTAATAGATGTAGAGCTACTAGGGTTAACTGTTTTTTCTTTAATGAGCTTTGATCCTTTGTATCTTTTAAGGAATTTGTCCATTTCATCTTAATTATCAAATTTATTGGCATTACTTTGTTTACAATATTATTTTATTATTCTTTTCATATATTTAGAATCAATAACAGTTTAATCTTTCTTATGTCAATTTTTGATAAATTTGTTTCTTGCTTCCCTTTTTTTTCTAATCAATCTGGGAGAAATTTATCAATTTATTCGTCTTAAAAATTCAGCTTCTGATTTTATTTTTATTTTTTTGTTTTAGATTTTTTATTTATTTCTGTTTGATCTTTATTCTTTTCTTATTTTGCTTACATCGTGTTTAGTTTGCTTTTCTTTGTTCAGTATCTGAAAGTGGAAGTTAAGGTAATTCATTGTAGAACTTTCTTCTTTGCTTATACAGTTGTTTATTGCTTTAAATTTCCATCTCATTTCCCTTGACATATGCCAGTAAATAAAAATGAGGCTATATAAACAATGAACAACAAAGATTTAAAAATTATTGTTATAGGAGAGTGGTTTTGGTAATTAGTTCATATTAGGAATCTCCTTGACCTATGTTCCAGAGGCCGTCTTGTAATATATCTCATTCTATGATAAAATTCAAGACGTGTTCAAAAGTATTATGCTTTATGTTGAGGAAAACTACAGGAATAAATGAAGCAGGATATTGCTTCATTTATCCACGTAACAAAGAAAGCACATTTAAATAGAAGTTTGATCTTTATATATCTTCATATATTTTGCTCTAATGAAATGCTTTAAAGTACATAATTGCAATTAATGCTAATTTTCATTCATTTGTTTTTCAATAATTTAATATGTTTTATCTCTTATAAAGCATCAATGAATATTAAGAGCTAAGCCAATATTTTTATAAACTTACTTACACAAGGATAATTGTCTTGGAAATTCTTAAGGGAACTCTAAGTGAACACACTAGCTTTACATATGCCTTTCTCTTAAAACAATTGATTAATAATCTAAGATATGTAATAGTTTTTACTCAAAATGGCCCATTTGGAACTTGTTAAATAAGTGCAATATTATTAGAGACTGCTGCTATTTGTCATTGTTATTATAACATAAAGTAATTTAGTAGAGAGAGGCAGACCCAGGAGTTGACAAATTATGGTTTTATACATGTGACACCAAACAAATTCGTACCTTGTGACTAAAACATTAGATTAAATTGTCACCGACCAGAGCACTGGGAGGAATCATCCCTCTCCTCTTAGTCTATTTGGATTTTTTCTTAAATGAGGCATTTACTTTTTGATCAACTCTGGATGTTACAAGTTTCCCTTTTTACATCTTTGAGCTCAAGCTTTTCCATTTTTGGAACAAAGAAATAATCTTTATTACTCCACAGACTTATTTTGAGGCTGAATTTAGGCAATGACTAATAGAGTTCACAAGAATACGTAAAAAAGCACACAAATTTAGGGAAAGGTTTAATGTTTGAATTCAGTGCAACTGTGGGCTTGTCTTCCTGCTTAAAATCCCTTAGGGTGTTTTAATATTAAGGCAGGTGTGTTGTGCTAGAGAAATTTAGTTTGTATTAGTCTTTCTAACAAATTCTTGATTTGAGGTAGAATCAGGAAGGAATGTCACTCAGAACAGCCATGTGTTTGAATAAATTGTCAGGAAAAGTTGCTCTCCTGTTTGTTTCCCTGGCCCTGTTTGTTTCAGAGCAGTGATGTAACACATTTAAAATGCTTCATCAATTTTACATATGCTAAAGTGTGACCAAATAGCCTCTGAGAGGATGGTTATAAGGATGTTTACCTCGTTGCCTCCCACCTGATAGCCACATCCTCCTTTCTCTCCCTGTTTCCTCCTTAAGATGCTTCCCTGCTCAGGTACAATCATCATGTCCCTGTTATTCACCTGAAATCTGTTTTGGAGACACTTTTTCTGTCCTTCTGAAGTCTCCTTTTGTACTTCTATCAGTTTTTTTTTTTTTTTAGGAAGGCCATCTCACAGCAGAGACATGGTCTCCTGACCTAGATGTGTGTGTGTGGGGGTGCGGGGCGGGGGTTGAGGGCATTAGGGTGATGGAATTGGGGCTGGTAATGTCCAAGAAATTTTGGCTGTAATTTCTACAAGTTGTATTTTTTATACCTGTTATATAAATAGACATAATATAAAACTTGCAGAATTGTTGAGTAATGATGTTGTATTAGGTCATCCTTAAACTGCTATAGAGAACTACCTGATACTGGGTAATTTATGATGAAAAGAAGCTTAATTGACTCACAGTACCTCCGTCTGTACAGGAAGCATAGCTGGGAGGCCTCAGGAAACTTATAACCATGGCAGAAGGCAAAGGGGAAGCTGGCAATTCTTACCATGGTAGAGCAGAAGAGAGAGAGAGAGCAAATGGGGAAGTGCTACATACTTTTAAACAGTCAGATCTCATGAGAACTCTATCATGTGACATGACTAGAGAGAAGATGCTAAACCATTAGAAACAACTCCCGTTATCCAATCATTTCTCACCAGGCTCCACCTCCAACACTGGGAGACGGCAATTCAACATGAGATTGTGGTGAGGACACAGAGCCAATCCATATCTGACGTATAAGGCATGTAGCATCAAATCCTCTAATACCTACATTATTGATCCTGGTGCCTTTTGGAGTGAAATAAATTATAACAAATTTCTCTTTAATGGAGTAACCTTTTGAATCTCTCAGGATGACTATTTATCATTCTCTTCTATTTTTTGGAACATCACTGGACAAAAGAAAGTGAAGGCAAAATAAGGGTAGAATAAAATGGTCCTGCCAGCCCGTTACTGGAAAATGGCCCGTGCTTCTCAAGTGGGTTTCTTTTGATTGTGATTCTTCTGTGAATATCTGGAGATAAAATTCCAAAATATAGAGTGATGATCATTTGTTTTTTTCTGGTTAGCTAATTATTATTTCATTGAACCTAGAAGCACTCAAATGTCTATTTGCTGGCCATGTCAGAAGGAAGCAGCTGTTAAAGCAGGCATCCTGCAGAAGGAGGCTTTCCCACAACCACGTTGCAGTAGCCGCTTGCATGTGGATTCTCATGGGCATCTCAACAAATCCTGTTAGTCTTTGACAATCTACTTTTTCTCATTTCAGACCAGTGTTGGTCACTGATTTCTTGATGAGGTGATATCATACAAGAGGAAATCCTATACTTTTCACTTCTGTGTTGATGGGTGTGTTGCATTCTTTTCTGAATACACAGCAACAAGATTTGGCTTTTCCAAGCAGCAAGATCATTATGCAATTTGTACACGTTCATCATGGTGAAGACTGTTTGGTAAATGCACCTGAAAATGATAACATTACTTATGCTCACCTTGAGAATTACCTTGTATGGAAGATGTCCTGGAATGTGTGTTCAGAGTTCTTAGCTAAGGAATCCAGGAGTAGACAACCCAGAGATTTATTTCCTATCTATGAGGAACATCTGAGCCGCCCCTAGCCATTCTTGTGGAATGTGGGCTATAGAGGGGATCAAGATCCTTTGTTCTGGGTTAAATGAAAGTTGTCAGGTGGAGGTTGTTAGGGGAAGCTGTTAGGTGAAGATGCTATATAAACTGCGTGGCTTTTATGAGGATTGTGCTTATCCTGTCCAGCCTACCATTGCTGGATTCTCCCCTCTATGTAAGGGCCCAATAAAATCCCATGCCATTCATTGGCTCCAGGGCTCTTCCTTGGCCTCTTGAACATGTTGCCATCCCCAATGGAATCAACAGAGTTCAGCATGACAGGAAATCCTTTCTTATTTGTATTCTTATTTTTAATTCAGTGTTTTGTCCTGTATTAATGGAAATGCCCAACACATATGAAATCTTGCAAACATCCTATAAAAACTGATTTCTCTAAAATTCTTACATTTGAGGGAGTGTGTTTCACTCCCCATTCCCTTTATCATTTCCTTTATCATTTCTTTATGGAAATAAGTACAGCATTTTCACTCACTGCAGTGTTTGCAAGAGATTTGTTATCAGCAACTGCTTCCTAAGTTATTTATAGTCTTACAAATAATTGACTCTTGCTGTGGTGGATACATATCAATTTGTATGGGGGTGGAGTATTATCTCTGACATGAATAAAGAACCAGTTTAGAATAAAGAATGTGCACAATAATATCAGGACTTAGAAAAGACCTGCCAGCATTCTGGTGATGTGAAAGGAATGCTAAGCTGAGAGTCTTGGGTTGAGAAATCAAGTTTGCCATTGATATACTGTGTGACCTTGGGCATGCTTCTCCCTATTGCTGAGCCTCAGTACTGGCATTGAGAAACGAGAGTGTTACTGTTGGTACTCTCCCCAAACCCTCTCATGCACCTTTTATTCTTCTGCGTGCCAGTTCCCTCACCTTCTGTGCTTTGCTTCTACTGGCTTGTACCAGTGACTTTCTTCACAGGACTATTTTTGGATCCCTTGAGCCTCCTGCTTCATTCACCCTTATTCACAGAGCACCAAGGTGCCAGAGGGTTTATATATCTTCAGTAAGCACCCCTAGCCTTTACCCAAGGACAAGCTAATACGGACGTATGAAAAATAATTTGCCTTGCTTAAGGCTGAGCAACTTCCAAAGATATAATTTACATGTTACTGTTTCCTGGGTTGTTGCTATGACTGCACCTAAAGCTTCAACCTGGCGGGACTTCTCTCATTCCCTGTTCCCCTCTTCCCACATCCTCACGTGACTCCCCCAGGGAGTACTTCATTAAGAATCACTTGCACATAAACACTCATCTCAGGATCTGCTTCTGCAAAACCCTTTCAACCTCACTTAACCAGTTGCTAAAGGTTAACTAAATATAGGATCAAGATGGATTTATTGTTTTTACTATTTCTCCTAGTGTTTTAAATATTGCTTAGGTAAGTTTATATAATGAGATTATACAGGCCATCAGTCTACATACCGGGATTAGTGTAGGTGTGTAGATTTGGCCCCTTGAGGTTCAGATTTGAGTGAAAAATAAGTTACCATTTTACTTTATAATATCTCTTTCATTCATAGCGATAATTTTTGGGAGAAGGAATTATTATTGCATTTTTTAGACCAAAAAGTAGAAACTCAGAAAGGACACGTCACTTGTCTATATACACAGCAGACTTGGTTGCAGGACTGGAACCCAAGTTCTCCAGCTCTGAAGTCTAGGTCCTCTCCGAGTGCAGACAGGCTGTAGGTAAATGGTTTTTCGTGAAACCGCTTGATTCTCTGGTTTCCTCATCTATTTTGCACAACCTCCACTACAGCCTCAATGTCATGTTTAATTTCTGAGAACCTTTCAAATGTTAGCTGAGATATGAGCATTGGGACCCCTAGGGAGCATACATAAGCTTTAAGATACCTAAACCCTTAGTTTTCAAAAGAATCAAAGCTGAAATGACACTGAACAAGATCTTTTCTCATGTTCTTCTAAAACCGTAGCATATAGGTAATGCAAACAGGGAGCCATATTTTTACCCATCTTCATGTTCAAATTGAGATTCATCTGTTCTCTTTTAAATAAACGACTTGGCTTTCTTTTATATGACAAAACCATTATGATTTTGTTTGCTCTTCAAATAGTTTGATTACTGAACATCAACTTTTCTCAAGAAAAAATGTGATCACTTTAAGAAGCCAATTTGTAAAATGAAAGACAGTAATAAGAGAAAAGTGAGAGCAAGTCAATTAAGGTTCTGGGAAAACTTTATTTTAACTAGAGTCTCACAGCAGGAATAAAGCACTCAAGGGCTTGAGGTTCCTGCAAGGAAGGAAAATTCATAGTTCTCAGACTGACAAGAAGAAAAGTTATTCTTAGGAGCCACTTGGAGGTATTTAATAGGTAATTAGCGGCTTTCCTCTCCTTTGTTCCTGACAACTGACTGACATCCTAAATCAACCCAGGTGGTAAGAAAAAGATAAAGTCCTTAAAAGCACTAGCTCTATGCTGAGATTATGAATAATTACCTGGGGAAGCGGTTTTCAAATGCTTTCAGGTTCTTGGGCCCAGTTTCTGCAAATTCTACTTTCTCTAGTGGGAGAATTTGCATTTGTAACAGGCATGGAGATTTTTGCCTTGTTCCTCATATCTAGAAACACAATTGGTAAAATAGTATTTTAAGTATTCCTTCCAATGGAATATAATGTTTTCATTTTGTTGGTATTTTTTTCCTCTTAGTATCTTGTAGTAAGTTAAATATTGGCCAAAGGAAGAGAGAGGTCATAAAAAATGAAAGTGTCAGTGGTGAGTCTTTATTTTTTTTCTGAGGAATGGTTGAAATAAATGAAAATACATAGAGAAGAAAAGAATTCTGAATAAGTACCAAATGTCATCAAATACTATGTTTAAATGAACTCCTACTAAAGAGAGATTAGATGTTTTTTTCCTGTGTTTTGTTAAGAAAACAATTGAAGATCAACGAGTAGAAGTAAGGAATAGACTCTTCAGATACATGGATTTCTAATAGTACAGCTGCTCCAGCCGGACTCACTCAAACAAAATGAGTTTTAAATTCCCAGGGGTGTGCAAACATTGAGTAAACAATCAACTGTCAAGATTAAGTAGTAAGAGCTCATAAATAATTTCTGTTCCCATACTGCATATGTCTCCTTTGGATTCAGAAAGACACTGGGCCTTCCCCAAATAAAAGGAGAATAGTGCCCCTCCCATTCACATCCAGAGGTATACATCTACTGCATAGGAGTTCCTTTCATTTTCCTCTTTGTAAATTGTTTTGTCTTGTTGTAAATTCACTAAAGAATGATGATTTTTAGAAGTGTAACAATATCAGATGGAGGCATAGTTATGTAGTAGTACAATACAAATTAAGCTAAATAAAGATATCATAAAAATGGAAACACTTGCAAAAATGACACTTTTTGTTGGGGATGTAGATAAAATAGTATTCTAAAAACTGCTAGAGTAATATGTATCATTATATGTTTAATTTTTAAGCAATCATAAAGAGGGTATTACAATTTAAAGTACATATATTCTTTGATAAAGCAATAATTTATTTCTAGAAATGTATCTTATAGAAACCAAAGGGTTACTAGTAGAGATCTATAGATAAATGATTTTCTTGCATTAGATATTAGAAAAACCAAACATGATAAATTTGTTATTCAAATTATGGTACATCTATACCATGGATGTTCACGAATGAAACCATTAGATACACCTCTTCGTAAAACCATCAGATCTCATGAGACTTATTCACTATCAAGAGAACAGCATGAGAAAAATCTATCCCCATGATTCAATTACTTCCCACCAGCTCCCTCCCATGATATGTGGGGATTGTGGGAGCTACATTCAAAATGAGATTTGAGTGGGGACAAAGCCAAACCACATCATTTATCTTCACAAATTATATAATTTTACACCTAGAAAACCTCATAGTCTCTGCCAAAAGTCTCCTAGGCCTAATAACTTTAGTGAAGCAAAATATAAAATAAATGTACAAAAATCACTAGCATTTCTATACACCAATAACATCCAAACTGAGAGCAAAATCAAAAATGAAATTCCATTCACTATAGCCATACACACACACAAATACTTAGGAATACAGCTAACCAGGGAGATGAAACATCTCTACAATACATAAAACATGGCTGAAATAAATCAGAGATGGCATAAACAAATGGAAAAACATTCCATGTTCTTCAATAGAGAGAATCAGTATTTTTAAAATGGCCAAACTACCCAAAGCAATTTCACAGGTTCGATGGTATTTTATCAAACTACCAATGACATTTTTCACAGAATTAGAATAAACTATTTCAAGTGTCATACAGAACCAAAACCAAAGCCCAAATAACCAAAGCAATCCTAAATATAAAACAAAACAAACATAAAAAAAAAAGATGAATGCTTTATGATACCTAACTTTAAGCTATGTTATAAGGCTACAATAACCAAAGCAGCATGGTACTGGTACAAAAACAGACATATAGACTAATGCAACAGGTTAGCGATCCCATAAATAAAGCTATAAATCTACAACCATCTGATTTTGACAAAACTGACAAAAAGAAGCAACAGGTAAAACATTACCTATTCAGCAAATGATGCTGGGATAACTGGCTAATCATATTCACACTGAAACTAGATCCTTTCATTTCACCATATACAAAAGCCAACTCAAGATGGATTAAAGACCTAAATGGAAAACCTCAAACTATAAAAACTCTAGAGGAAAATCTAGGAAATATCACCTTGGACATAGGCCCTGACAAAGAATTTATGACAAAGTTTTCAAAAGCATTTGCAACAAAAACAAAAATTGGCAAATGGGATCCAATTAAACTAAAGAGCTTCAGCACAATAAAAGAAATTATCAACTGAGTAAACAGACAATCTACAAAATGGGAGAATATATTTGCAAATTTTAAATCCCACTAAGGTCTAATATCAAGAATCTATAAAGAACTTTAATAAATTAACAAACAAAGCATAAACAATCCTATCCAAAAATGTGCAAAGAACATGAACAGACACTTCTCAAAGGAAGATATATAAGTGGCTAAAAAGCATAAGAAAAAAGAAATGCTCATCATCTCAAATCATTATAGAAATGCAAGTCAAAAGCACAATGAGATATCATCTCATACCAGTCAGAATGGCTATTATTGAAAAGTCAAAAATAACATTTTGATGAAACTCTGCAGAAAAGGGAACACTTATACACTGCTAATAGGAATACACATCAGTTTAGCCATAGTTTAAAGACATTTGGAAATTTCTCAATGAACTTCTTCAAAGAACACACATATGTTCATTGCAGTACTGTTCACAGTAGCAGTACTGTTTACAGTAGCAAAGATGTGGAATCAACCTTGATGCTGATTAATGGTGGACTGCATAAAGAAAACATGGTAGGTATACACTAAGGAATACTATGCAACCATTAAAAAAGAACAAAAGCATATCATTTGCTGGGACATGGATAGAGCCAGAGGACATAATCCTAAGTCAATTAACACAGGAACACAAAACCAAATATTGCATGTTCTCACTGATAAGTAGGAGCTAAACATTGAGAGCACTTGGACAAAAAGAAAAGAACAATAGACACAAGTGACTGCTGGAGGATGGAGGGTGGGAGGAGAGTGAGAAATGAAAAACTACCTATCAGATGCTATGCTTATTACCTGGGTGATAAAATAATCTGTACGTGAAACTCCCGTGGCATGCAATTTACCCATGTAGCAAACCTCCATATGTACTCTTTGAACCTAAAATAAAAAAGGAAAAGAAAAAAAAATACCATTAGAAAGGATTAGAATTATAGTTGTTTATTGGAAGGAATGTTTATCAGGTATTGAGAAAACAAGGTAAAGAAAAATGTGTATGTCATGTTTTAATTTTTGTAAGTCATGATTAAAACATGTGCACATATTTTAAAATTTAGGTTTATGTGTTTACCATGTATGCATATATAGATAATGCATTTTTGGATATACCTAGGTATAGAAACAAGTATGGAATATGTTAACCTGCTTTACTTAGAAGGGTAGTGACAAAGGTAAAGAGACAAAGGAAAGAGGAAGGAAGCAGGCAATTAAAAAGCAAAATAAATGCTAGCCTCATTAAGTAAATAGTGTGTATTACATGGTTATGTAATTGAGTACTGTGTAAAATTACGTATGTGTAAAGAAAAATTATAAAACCTTTTCCTGAACAATAAGGGGAAATGCTTTACATATAGTTTATTAGCCTAGTTTTAAAATCTAAGTGACAAATATTATTAGAGTAAAAAGTCAGCAAATACAGAGCTGGATTCAGCTCAATAGTATATTTGTTTCTTCCTTTATTTATTCAAAACCTTTCTAATTCCAGCTCTGATTTAATGCAACTTGCAATGAAAAATGTAGCATAGCCTGAAAAATAATTGAGGAAATTACAGCATAGGGAGTTTAGACACATTTTAAACATTTTTTGGTAAACAATGACAAAAAACACACATTGGTTATCTGACAAGTCACTCTTGACTGAAGGGTCTATGCATCCAAGCAGAACATCATCCATATTCTTATTGAGTTGGGTCTCCTGATGAATTTACCTCATTTATCTCTATGACAGAGCAAAGTGATTTCTTTCACTTGGACAAACATTAAAGCATTGTTGAATATTGTCAAACTCAGTAAGTCAATGATAATTTCATACAAAAAAAAGCACATCTTCATTTTAATTGAATTCTAGCATAGGACTCACAGAAAAATGTCTGCAGGATAAGAGCTTAATTGCTTCAATCTTTCCATCTTTGGTTTTGTTTAATTTAACACTTGAGTAAACTACCCAGTGTTAACACACTATTATAAACAGATTTAGCTCCTTTTAGGTCATTTACATGTTTTCACTAAATATCACAAATTAAGGAGTTCAGTATGGGTCAGGATATATTATTTCTGATATATTATTTCAGGATATATTATATATGTGGATTCTGATATTTCATGTATCACTAAATCTATCAAGTAATAATTGTTTCCCTGGAGCTAATAGACCTTAGAACATTTTTTTAAAGTGGCTCTGCTTGTAGTGATGTGATTTTTAGCCTAAAAATTTCAGACAGAAATGAATGGGTCTCTTAAGGCAGTCAGAGGATGTACCTTCACCTCTAAATTCCACCCACTTTTCAATTACTGCAACAGGCCTTCAAGCTCTCCCTTAGAAAAGAGCTTCTCTGGCTATTACTATAACCTCTTCTTGCAGAACTTTATAACTCAACTGCAAAAATCCTCTCAAGGTGAAACATGTCATGTAGTATTGCAGGCCTGGTGTAGATTTAAAAAATACAGTCCCTGAGACTTTGATAGAAGACATTTATCTGAAGGAAAAAAAACAAAAAAACAAAAACTTAAGTCTTCTCAGTTGGGAGATCAGTAATGTACCCAGTTGAGGAAAACAGGGCAAATATTAATTTAATATCCAAAATGTTGACTTTTCTTATAACTTGAATCCTTCCTTCCTTCCCTCCCTTCTTCCCTTTCTTCTATTTTTTCCTTTCTAACATTTATCAGGCATTCGTTGAGTTCCTTCTGTGTGTCAGGTACTGAGCTAGTGACTAGATATATTGGTTTCCTGTTGTAACAAATTAGCACAAAATTTGTGGCTTAAAATAACAAACACTTATTTTCTTACAGTTCTAGAGGCCAAAAATCCGAACTAAGTCTTACAAATCAAGGTGTCGGCAGAGCTGTGCTCCCATGGGAATAATTTATTTTCTGTTGCCCTTCCTAGATTCTAGTGGCTGTCACTATTCCTTGGCTATGGACCTATCACTCCACCTCTGTTCCTATTGTCGTATTGTCTTCCCCTCTTTTGTGTCAATTTTCCCTCTGCTTACTCTTTTAAGGTCAATTGTGACTGCACTTAAGGGCCCACTCACATAATCCAGAATAATCTTCCCATCTCAAAATTCCCAATAACCTCCACAAAATTCCTTTCCACATAGAAGGTAACATTCATAGGTTTCAGCAATTAGGATCTGAATATCTTTACAGATCAATATTCAGCCTACCACACTGGAGATACACAAAATATCTAACATGCCTCTACCTTCATAGAAGCTCATCTGAGAGACACATGAGATTACCAAAATCTTGGGAAATGTGCGAGACACATGCTCTGAGAGCATAAGTATTTTGTTAGTAAAAAGATGATTAAGAATTAACTCCTTTCCAGCTATATTAATTTAGGTTCCAGCTTGAACAGGAATCAAGGCCTACTTGAGAATATGAATAAAAATAAATTAAAATTTAGTAAAAATGGAGATGACTTTCTGTGCCTGTGGTAGGCTAAATAATGATCCCAAAAGTTATCCAGGTCCTAATCCACAGATCCTGTGAATATTGCACTATATGATAATGTAGCCTTTACAGCTGTGATTAAACAAAAGATTTTCAGAGAAAAAGAACTATCCTGGATCATCTGAGCCAGCCTTAAGTGAAATCACAAGTGCCGTCATAAGAGGGAGACGGGGGAGATTTGAAGGCAGATTAGGGGAAGGTGAAGTCATGATGGAAAAAGAAGATGCAAAACTGTTAGCTTTGAAGATGGGGGAAGGAATCATAAACCAAGGACTGCATGGTGGTTGCTCTAGAAGTTGGACAAGGCTGGGAACAGGATTCTTTCCTGGAGCCTCTGGCGAGAGCACAGCCCTGCTAACACCTGTACTATAGCCCAATGAAATTCATTGTGAACTTCTATCTGCCAAAACTATAAGTGAAATAAAAAATGTGTGTTGTTTCAAGCCACCCCAGTTTTGTTAATTTATTAAGGCAGTCATAGGAAACTAAGGCAATATTTTAAAGGCCTAAATGCTTTCTGCAATCTGATGTAGCTGGAAGAGCACTGGGCTGAGAGATGGGAGACAAAATTGCCATTTACCATAAGCAACTACTTTTATTTTATTTTTTCTTTATTTATTTGTTCATTTTTTGAGATAGGGTCTCGTTCTATTACCTGGGCTGGGGTGCAATGGCATGATCTTGGCTCACTGTAACCTGCCCATCACAGGTTCAAGTAATTCTGGTGCCTCAGCCTCCCAGCTAGCTGGGATGACAGGCATGCTCCACCATGCCTGGCTAATTTTTGTATTTTGAGTAGAGACAGGGTTTCACCATGTTGGCCAGTGTGGTCTTGAACTCCTGGTCTCAAGTGATCTGCCAGCTTTGCCTCCCATAGTGCTGGGATTACAGGTGTGAGCCACCATGCTCGACCCAACCTTCTTCATCTGGAGCCCAGGTTCTCTATCTGCGGGATGGCTGCTGGGAGTTTTTCCTTCACGTTCTCATGTTATTTACCTAAAAGAAGTTTTACGTAATCCTACACATTCTAAATCTCCAAATATTCAATCAGAAAATATCAAATAAGGAAAATGACATTGATATAGGTATTCCTGAATTCAGTTCTGGATCAGCAGGAGGATACAAGACAATTTTTACAGAATAGAGTAGATTTTATCATTAATGTCCTTGTTTTTGATCAGAATCCAATCAGAAATACGCATTGAATTTTTTCATGTCTCATTAGACTTCATTCTGGAACAGCTGCTCAGCATTCCTTTGTTTTTCATGGCTTCAAGCATTTAAAGAGCACTGCCCAGTTGTTTCATATGGTGCCTCAGACTGGGCTAGTCTGATTGCTTTCTCAGAAGTGCATCTAGGTGACATATCTTTAACAGAATCCCACAGAAGTGACGTTGTGTCGTTAGTAGTGCATCATAACAGAATGCACACATTGTCAGCTTATCCCATTTAGGGGATTTGGGTGAATAGTATATGAAAATTATATACATATATATATATATGGCAGTTTTTATAAGTCTAAATAATGAAAGTTTAAAAACTCATACTCTTAAGCAATAGGATATCAATTAGTAAATTTGTATAGCTTTAAATGTCTAACATTTTATGTAAAACATTGAAAGAGTTAATGTCTCCCTAAAGTAGCCTATATATCAGGGTCATAAAATCCTAAAGAGAGAAACAATGAAGATCTTAAAGGAGCACAGTGTGGTAGGTAGACCAGAACAGTAGCTGATTTGGTCTCTGTCACTTAGCGGCACTATGATTGTGGACAGTATATTTCAATGATGGCAATTAGTCTACATTTATTGATAATTACTGTATTTCATGAGATGTTTTAAGAGGTGTATATTCTTCCATTTAATCTCTACCCTACAAATGAATTTTATATTAATATTATTTACATTTTACAGGTCAGATAACGGTTGCACAAAGAATTAAGTCACTTCCTTAAGTTCACATCGCTAGAAGGTAGTGAAGCCTGAATTTAAACCCATTCTGCATCCAGTCCTGATTTAATCACCACTGTATGATACTGCCTTCCTCAAATTGCGAACCACTGCTTTCTTACATGGAAAATGAAGATAGTAATCATATCTGTATTATAGCTATCTGTGATTTAATAAAGGAGGCATTTAAATTTATGACTCATGTTAGGCATGTAATAAATGTAAGTTTTATTATCTCACAGTTATCATTGTACACTGACGTTATTGGTGGGAGGAGAAAAGGCTTAGGGAATTTAAATAATTGCCTAAATTAGCATCATGAGAAAATACAGATTAAAACCTGAAGCCACTGATTCTTTCTGTGGCTCTTTCCACATCTCCTGAAAAGTGATCGTTATATTAAAAATCAGGGGGCAGATCCCATTATAATGATGCATAAATTAAAGACATAATTTACTCATAAACTCATTAGAGATCACTTATAGCTGCAGCTCACTAAAAAGAGGATATAGAAACCCTATGTTCCCAGGAGCAGATGCAGAGTACATATTAACAGCCTTACTTCTGGAAAAAGTTGTATGCTTTGTTGATCACTCACCAACTGGTCCACTCTAAGAAAAGCTCTGAATCATCAACCACTTTTAAGAATGTGGCAAGTCAACTCTTCATACCCTGGTAAGAAATGTGTACTGGGTATATATCCAAAGGATTATAAATCATTCTACTATAAGGACACATGCACACGAATGTTCATTGCAGCACTGTTTACAATAGCAAAGACCTGGAACCAACCCAAATGCCCATCAATGATAGACTGGACAGCGAAAATGTGGCACATATACACCATGGAATATTATGCAGCCATCAAAAACGATGAGTTTGCATC
>PVKV010007604.1:0-74903 GCA_004027835.1 Alouatta palliata
AGCATTTTCTCCTTCATTTCAACCCTGGTGAATCTGACGATTATGTGCCTTGGGGTTGCTCTTCTTGAGGAATATCTTTGTGGTGTTCTCTGTATTTCCTGGACTTGAATATTGGCCTGACTTTCTAGGTTGGGGAAGTTTTCCTGTGTAATATCCTGAAGAGTATTTTCCAGCTTGGATTCATTCTCTTCGTCACGTTCAGGTACACCTGTCAAATGTAGATTAGGTCTTTTCACATAGTCCCATATTTCTTGGAGACTTTCTTCATTCCTTTTTACCCTTTTTTCTCTAATCTTGCCTTCTTGCTTTATTTCATTGTGTTGATTTTCAACCTCTGATATCCTTTCTTCTGCTTGGTCAATTGGGCTGTTGAAACTTGTGTATGCTTTGCAAAGTTCTCATGTTGTGTTTTTCAGCTCCATCAATTCACTTATATTCCTCTCTAAGTTGGTTATTCTCGTTAGCATTTCATCAAATCTTTTTTCAAAGTTCTTAGTTTCTTTGCATTGGGTTAGAACATGTTCTTTTAGCTCACAGAAGTTTCTTATTACCCACCTTCTGAAGCCTGATTCTGTCAATTCATCACACTCATTCTCCATCCATTCTTGTTCCCTTGCTGGTGAGGAGTTGTGATCCCTTGTAGGAGGAGAGGTGTTCTGGTTTCGGGTGTTTTCATCCTTTTTGTGCTGGTTTCTTCCCCTCTTTGTGGATTTATCTACCTGTCATGTTCGTAGTTGTTGACTTTCAGATTGGGTCCCTGAGTGGACATCCAGTTTGTTGATGATGAAGTTAATTCTTTCTGTTTCTTAGTTTTCCTTCTAACAGTCTGGCCCCTCTGCTGTAGGACTACTGAGGTCCACTCCAGGCCCTGCTTTGCCTGGGGATCACCTGCAGTGGCTGCAGAACAGTAAGGGTTGCTGCCAGTTTCTTTTTCTGCTATCTTTGTCCCAGAAGGATACCCACCAGATGTCAGTCTGGGCTCTCTTTTATAAGGTGACTTTTTGGATATACAGGGGTAAGAGAGCTGCTTGAGGAGACTGTCCTTTATAGGAGCTGAAGTGCTGAGCTATGAGCTCTGTTGTTCATTCAGAGCTGCTGGGCAGGTACGTTTCAGTCTGCTGCAGCAGAACTCATAAAGCTTCCCCCCCACCCGCTTTTTTTTCCCCAGGTGCTCTGTCCTGGGGAGTTAGGGCTTTATTTATGAGTTTCTGTTGTGCTGCTGCCTTTTTTCAGGGCTGCCCTGCCTAGGGAGGAGGCAGCCTAGTCACTGTCTGCCTGCAGAGGCTTTGTTGAGCTGCTGTGGGCTCCACCCACCTGCTGTGTGAACTTCCCTGCAGTCCTGTTTATACAGGTGTAGTTAGAACTGCCTTGGCAATGGCGGCCCACCTCTATAATGGTGGACTCTCTCTGTAATGGTGGGCTGCCTCGGCAATGGCGGGCTGCCTCAGCAATGGCAAACTACCTCCGTAGTGGTGGACTGCCTCAGTAATGGCTGACGCCCCTCCCCCACAGAGCTGGACCATCCCGGGTTCAGCTGTGCTTGCTGTGAAACTCAATCCAGAGCATTTCCAATTGCTGTTTTTTGTGGAGGTGGGACCAGCCGAGCCTGATCACCTGGCTCCTTGCCTTAGAGCCTTTTTTTTTTTTTTTTTTAGTTGAATGGTCGACTGTCTCCCAGGTGTTCCAGTCTCCAGTCACCTGTTGAAAAGGTGCTGGGATCTGTGTGATGTCCCATGCGGCGACCCACTGCACTGGCTGAAACAGCTGCGCTGAGATTCATGGTGCTTTTTTTGCCCAGGAATCTCCTGGCCTGGCTCCCTGTTTCAGTCCCCTTTTTAATCAGATGAATGGGCGACTCTGTATTCCCGGAGCTCCAATCGCCAGCTGAAACAGCGCCCGGACCCATGTATTTTGTATGGAGAACTGCCACACTGGGGCACCAGCAAAACAGCCACGCTGGCCAAAACAGCCACACTGGCAACCCATGGGGCTCCTCCGCCTGGGAATCTCCTGGTCTGTGGGCAATAAAAATCCCTCTGGAAATGTGGTGTCCACTCACCCTCCATGATTTCACTGGGAGCTGCAATCCTGAGCTGCTCCTAATTGGCCATCTTTGATC
The DNA here is from genome assembly GCA_004027835.1 of Alouatta palliata. Lineage (NCBI taxonomy): Eukaryota > Metazoa > Chordata > Mammalia > Primates > Atelidae > Alouatta > Alouatta palliata. The sequence goes on from PVKV010007604.1 coordinate 2,120, forward strand.
CCTCTCGAGTTAATTTTCGATTGTTTTCCATTTTATTGTTTCTTTGTTTATTCTTCCTCTCTATCTTCCTTTGTGATTTGATTGTTTTGTAGTGATATACTTTGATTCCTTTCTCTTTACCTTTTGCATTCTACCATTTATAAAAATTTATTATTACAAGTAGGCTTATATAAAACATCTTATAGTTATAATAGTCGATTTTAAGCTGATAACAAATTAACTTATATGCAAAAATGCTACACTTTAACTTTCCCTCTTCTGACATTCATGTTATTGATGTTACAACTTACATGTTTTATGTATCATATATCCATTAACAAATTACTGCAGGTATGGTCATTTTCAATTCTTTAGTCTTTTGACTTTCATGCTAGACTGAAATTGATTTATGTACCACTGTTACAGTATTAGAGTCTTCTGAATTTTACTAGATCCTAACATTTACAATGAGTTTTATATCTTCATATTTTCATGTTATTGGTTATAAATTTTTTGTTTCATTTTAAAGAATGCTTTTCAGCATTTCTTATATATCTAGTGGTGATGAACTCTCTCGACTTTTATTCTGGGAAAATCTTTTTTTCTCTTTCATTTCTGAAGGACAACTTCTTTCAGCAATTTGAATATGTAATCCCACTATTTTCTTGCCTGCAAGGTTTCTGCTAAGAAGTCTGCTGATACTCTTGAGTGGGATCCTCTTGGATGTAAAGAATTATTTTTCCCTTGCAGCCTTGAAAATTCTTTGACTGTTGAGAATTTGATTATAACATATCTTGATAAAGATCCTTCTATATTTAATAGACTTGGGGTTTCTTGGGCCTCATAGATTTGAATGTTCACTTTTTTTTCTATAGATTCAGGATATTTCTTTATATCTCTAAATAAACTTTCAGTACATTCTCTCTTTCTGAGATTCCTATAATGTGTATTTTACTATGCTTGATGGTATCTTATAAGTCTGATAGGCTTGCTTCACTCTTTTTCATTATTTTTTCTTTTCATTTTTCTAATTGGGTAAATTCTTTAAAAATATATATATATTGGAGACAGAATGTTGCTCTGTTACCCAGGCTGCAATGCAATGACTCAGTCAAAGCTTAATGTAACCTCAGACTCCTGAACTCAGGTGTTGTTGCTCCTGTGTTAGCCCCCTGGGTAGCTAACTACAGGCATGTACCATTACGCCTGGTGAATTTTTATTTTTGTACATATAGTGTCTTGCTATGTTGCTTAGGCTGGTCTTAAACTCCCGGCCTCAAAGGATCCTCCCACCCTGGTCTCCTAAAGTGCTGAAATTATAGGTACAAGCCACCAATCCTGGCCAGGGTAATTTCAACTGATATGTCTTCACTGTTTTTCTTTTTTTCTGCTTTACCAGGTCTGCTATTGAAACTCTCTATAGAATTTTTCAGCTCAATGATTGTATTTCTCAGTTCTAGAATTTTTGTTTGGTTCATTTTTATGTTGTCTATTTCTTTATTGAACTTCTAATTTTGTTCAGGTATTTTATCAATAATATTTACTTGTTAACCTTTCTCTCTTATAACAAATTGAATTTACCTAAGATGATTACTTTGAATTGTCAATTTGTAGATCTTCATTTCTTTAGAGTCAGTTAGTGGTGCTTTACTATTTTTTTCTTTGATGGTGTCATGTTTCCCTGATGATTGGTGATCCTTACTCTGGTGTCTGGGCATTAAAAAAAGTAGGCATGCTTTTCAATATTTTCAGACTGGCTTTAGTAGGACAAGTTCTTCCTCAGTCACCATGATCAGAGGTTCCGGATGGGCAAGCTATTGTGGTCTGCTGTCAGGCTTGCTGGTGGAGTTCTCATGTGGGCTAGCCTTATGTCTGGGTCAACGACTGTGCAGCTCTGATGCCTGGGTCCACAGGGATAAGCCTAGTGCCTGGATACATGTTGTGAGGGCTGCAGACTATGTTCATAGAGACAAGGCTGAAGCCTGGGTACACAGAAGCTAGTCTTCAACCTGAGTTTGTGAGGGCTGGCTGTGTTCGCAGTCTATGGGGCCTAGCCAGACATCATGGTCTACTAGGGAAGGCCTGGTTTCTGGATCCTGTGGGAATGCCTGGTGCCTGGGACTGTGAGGACCTGTCTGACTTTGGGGTAGGTCTTAAGACTGAGTCTGCAGTTGAACCTCTGGAATCTGGGTCTTCTGAGAACAACATGGAGTCTGGGTCCACTAGTCTGGAGCTTGGGACTGTGGGGAGTGGCCTGGTGCTGTTGCAAGGCTGTCCTGGTACTGGAAAAGACCCAAATTCTGGGGTCACTAGAACCAGCTTCATACCAGGATTCACTGAGTGGGCCTTGTGCTTGAGTCTGTGACAAAGTTGAATGATCACTCCAGTCTCCTTCCCCAACATGGAAGGAAGATGATATGGGTAATGTGAAACAATCCTTCCCACTGTCTTCAATGTGTCATTTTTTTCTTATTTCCACACAAACTGAGGTGTTGTAATCTCTCATCTGGATTCCTCAGTCCCATGCAGGTATTTTTATTCATGGATGGTTGTTCAGATTGATGGTTCTGTGAGGGGGTCACACACAAAGAATTCCCATTCTACCATTTTGGGAACACATGGACACAGGAAGGGGAACATCACACACTGGGGCCTGTTGGGGGCTAGGGGGCTAGGGGAGGGATAGCATTAGCAGAAATACCTATTGTAGATGACAGGTTGATGGGTGCAAAAAGCCACCATGACACATGTATACCTATGTAACAAACCTGCACGTTCTGCATATGTACCCGAGAAGTTAAAGTATAACAATAATAATAAAGAAAATATGTTGTTTAGCATAGCCATCTTCAATTATTTTATCTGGATATACTAGATAATTGCTGCAGCTTCCATATCAGCTCTTGCTCTTTTACTTTTCACTTCTATGTTATAAAGATGGCTTTTTTTCCTTAAGCCTCATGAACCAACTTCTACAAGTTTTTTTGTTTTGTTTTGTTTTGTTTTGTTTTTTTATCCTACAGCTTCTTTAACTATCAGCCTTCATAGTATTGCAGAGAGTTAGGATTTTGATTTGGATTAGACTTGGTCTTAAAAGAATGTCATGGCTGGTTTAGTCCTGTATCCAGAGCACTAAAACTTTATCTATATCTGCAATAAATCTGTTTTGCTTTTTTATTACTTTGTGTTCACTGGAGTAGCACTTTTAATTTCCTTAAGAACGTTTCCTTTGCATTCACAACTTGGCTGTTCAGCACAAAAGTCCCAGTTTTTGGCCTGTCTTGATTTTCTAAATGTCTGCCTCACTCATCTTAACCATTTCTAGACTTTGATTATTTAAGAAAACTTTTATTTTAGGTTCAGGGGTACATGTACATATTTGTTGTATAGATAAACTGTGTGACACAGGGATTTGGCATACAGATAATTTCATCACTTGGGTAAGAAGCATAGTACCTGATAGGTACACTCCACCTCAAGTAGGGCCCCGGTGTCTGTTGTTCCTCTCCTAGTATTCATGTATTCTAATTATTTAGCTCCCACTTGTAAGTGAGAATATGCAGTATGTGGTTTTCTGTTTCTGTTTCTGTGTTAGTTTGCTTAGGGTAATGGCCTCCAGTCTATCTGTGTTGCTGCAAAAGACATGGTCTCATTATTCTTTTATGGATGTGTTTTATTCTGTGGCATATAAGCACCATATTTTCTTTATCCAATCTACCATTGATGGGCATTAGGTTGATTTCATGTCTTTGCTATTGGCAATATTGCTGTAATAAACAGATAGCAATATTTGAGAGATGGGGAAACAGCTGATTGGTAGAGCTCTTAGAACATATATAACATTAATTTATTAAGTTTGCCATCTTATATGGGTATGGTTCATGGTGTGTCAAACAATCAAAATAGTAACATCAAAGATGACTGATCACAGATCACCATAATAGATATAATCATGATGAAAATGATGTATTGCAAGAATTACCAAAATGTGGCACAGAAACACAAAGGAAGCACATGTTGGAAGAATGGGGCTGATAGTCCTGCCCAATGCAGGATTACCATAAACTAATTTCTAAAAACATGGTACTTGCAAAGTGGAATAAAGTAAAACATAATAAAATGAGGTGTAACTACATATGCAATTTTTAGTAATAAATTTTAAAATATATTTTAAGTACATAATGAAGTCCAAGATTCTAGCATCAGTAGTAAAATATTGACAAGATGATATAAAGAATAATAATTCAAATGAATAAAAAGTTTCCATTTGGGTAAAACTACTTTCTGGGCAGTAACTTAACATGCTCATAAGTTCAAGTGCACCTAATCCATTAGAGTTTAGCAGGATCTCACAGTGAAACAGAACATTTGGAAAATGATTTTTGGGTCTTAACTGAAAATTCGGACTTAATGTTCATGGGTATTGATAGAATTATACATCATGACATTCTCAAATGTATCTACATGTTCTTTTGACAAGTGAAGAACTATATTGCCTTAATTTATTAGTGGTGCTTCACATCTGAAATATCTCCTCCCAGGCACTGGTGATAGTCATCTTTAAAGCAAACTGTAGTCAGCATTCTGGGCAGGAAAAGATAAGAATTAGCTGTCTAAATACTTTTCTATTTATCTTCAAATGTCAGCACTCTGGTCCAGAATATTTGGTAGGTTGGGCATCATTAGTTCCATACACAAGCATTAGCTGAAAACTGGGGCTCAAGATAGTCATCTTGAATCATATTGCATGACAATGTAAGTGGTATGTGCTCACAGGAGGTCAAAATACATGCAATATTGTGTAACAGCTAAAATGGTAGTTATGTTTGCTTCTAGATAAGACATTTCATCAGTCTAATGCTGATTACCACATATAAGACATGGAACCAAGAAAAACAAACAAGAAGCATCACAAATTACCGGATCTGAGCTAGACTGACTTATTTTCAGTGATGCAATTGTTACTCTTCTGAAATTAATGTGGCATTGAGCACTCTGTTTAATTATATTTATACTCACCATGCTACAGCTGTTTGCTATTGTGGATTGGATTGACTATGTATTCCTTTGAAACATGTTAGGTTCTCCATGAGGCAGCTTTTGTCTAGTTTTCCAATCTCATTGTCATTACTTATTTCCCAATATTATCAGATTATTTTATTGATTTTCAAAGACACTTTGTTTTCTTATGGTTCTAAAAAATTTATTATGTTTACTTAATTTTCTTTCTAAACTCAAATCCTGTTTCGGTGAAGCTTTCTTTTCTGGTCAAAATGTAGGCTCATCTTCTTCATATTCTCATTCATCTTATAAATACAGTAGCTATATTATGGTAACTGTCATATTGTGTTGTAATGTTTTTCTTTACATGGATGTTTCTCTACTAATCTGTGGGCATTTTCATGATAAATTTCTTCCTTTCTAGTATCTTCAAGACCTAGAATAGTGACAGACACATTGTAGGTATTGACTAAAATGTTGATAAGTAAATGAAAATAAAATGTATTGAGTAAAAACTACTTAATTAAAAGTTTTTATAAGAATCTTTAATATTAACAAAGTAATTTATGCCCATGGTTCTGAAGCATCAAAAAGAGATCAAGTTGTAGTTATTCCAAATGGACTTGCATAACATAGTTTCTCATGCAAACTGATTAGAAAAATCATATAGTTAATAAGATTAGTTACCTTCCTTAAAAAATAGAAACTACCACCAAATTTCTTTTGATATCTATATTACATAAAATTATTCTTTAACAAAATAGATAATTCCTCATTAGTTGGCTTCCCTTTAGAGTATGAATTTTTATTTTCTATTTTAATGTAGTTATTTTAATGGTAACTTTAACACTTTATGAAGGCTTTTGATGAAAAGACAAGGATTCTTGGAGAGCAATGCCAGTGATTACAATCACTTTAGGGAAACTTTTGAGTAAATGTAATTCTTTTTTCAGAAAAAAAAGAGTCATAACTACAATATATTTTTTATTTTAGAAGGGACTATAAACAAGACCAAATATATAGAGAGGACATGTAAAGAGAAACTAAAACTTTATGACCTGAGGTTTCCAAAATATTTTAAATATGTCAAAATATTCCCAAATAAATATGTATTCCAAAGTATTTCTCAAAGCAAGGGAACAACAAACAGCAAATGGAGATTACAGAAATAATATAAATATCTTTAAGTGAAACACTGATAATACTAGAGAGTTAAATTAAATTTACCAACAGGCATTTTTTTATACAAAGCAGGTTTCAAATGGATATTTTTGAAAATGTATAGTTTAGTTCAATGAATAGACATTTGTGCTTATTATGTAGCAGGCACTTTATTAAACACTAGGATACTTCAATCAATCAAACATAGACTCTACCTTATAATCTAGGAGGATGCAGAACAGTGCAGTGAGTAAAGCCCATATTATGGGGTTCTATGGATTTGGACTTAGATACCATAACATCAAATTATTATCTGTGTGACTCGGGCTACTTAATCATTTTAGGTTTTAGTTCATTTTTCTGTAGAAAGCAAATAATAGTTGTCAGTCACAAGATGTTGTAAAGATTATATAAGAAAATTTCTTACAAAGCGCTTGGAAGTACCTGACCAGGAGCAAACACGCAAATATATTTTAACCAAGAAAATTAAATAATTGTGTTTCTAATTTACATTTGTGTAGGTCCAAGTCTAAAAGGAATAACAGGAATCCATAGCAATCTAAGAAATTATAACATATCAGCATGTTTTATAATTTTTTAGATTATTTTATCTATGAAATTATCAGTTTCAAAGATAATTTTTTAAATTACTAAAAATTCCATCTCATTTCTGAAGAAGAAGAAAGGGTCAAATAATGATTCCATATGGAATTTGTGAGAGGTAGATATGAAGAAATGGTTTTGTGTTCAATTCCAGGAAAACTCTACATTCATCAGAATCATCTGTCTAAAAATTGAATGAACTGCTTTATGAGTTAATATGTTCTCTGTCATCAGATTTATCAAACACCATTGAAGAACAATTTGAGATGGTAGAGAGATTGATAAGTAATAATTTAGGAATAATTAGTAATAAGCAGTTGATCCAACCAGATGCTGGGAAAACCTTCAGCATTGAATCTATGACCTGACTCTCCATTTATTTTACCACAGGGAAAAAAAGCCATAATCAAGTTTTGGCTGTTGCTTCTCCCATCAGACTGACTGTGTTCTGGTTGATTATGCACTAATTTTAGAGCAACTTGCTAACCATGCTGTAAAACTATTGATTTCCCAATGATTGGTCATCATTTTGCTTTTCTGGTCCCCAAATGGGATCAACAAAATCAAAATAATTATAAATCATTGGTGAAAGGGCTGTGCATTATTATTACATACTGAATTTGCTCTTTATTTGGATTTGTGCTTGAAGCTCAGTAAACAGTGTACTTTTTTTCCCATTATCAAGGACACTCATCAGCTCATATTTTGTACTTTTGCCAGAATAAAAAACTGGTTGACACTTTCACCACGGATTTTTTTTTTCTAAACATGGTCACTGAAAGTTATCATTTAGTGTTGAAGATGATGGAGTTTAGAATCAGACAGATCAAGCCTTGAGTCCCAGCTTTATCTAGTATGACGATGGAGAAAGTTAACTTCTCTATGACTCAACTTTCTTATTGATCGTATGGGGCCAAAATACTTACTGCATAGGAAACTTATAGGATCTTAAAGATATAATGTTTTACCATGCCTAGAATGGTACTTCTCTTTTTAATATTAAGTTATAAAAAGACAAAATTTTTAAATTAATGTATCTTCTTGTTTTCATATCTTGGTATCTTCTACCATCTACTCACTCTATATATTATGGAAGAAAACTAGAATCATGAAAGTAAAAGGTGGGATAAATTAAGAAGTTATTTAAGTCTCTCTTTTTGTAAAGTAGAAAATCAAGATGCAACATTCCACAGCTAATGACATGGATGAACCTGGAAACCATCATTCTCAACAAACTGACACAAGAACAGAAAATCAAACACTGCATGTTCTCACAAACAGGCAGGTTTTGAACAATGAACACATGGACACAGGGAGGGAAGCATCGCACACTGAAGTCTGTGGGGGGTAACTAGGGGAGGGACAGTGGGGGGTGGGGAATTGGGGAGGGATAACATGGGGAGAAATGATAGATATGGGTGATGGGGAGGAAGGCAGCAAACCACATTGCCATGTATGTACCTATGCAACAATCTTGCATGTTCTTCACATGTACCCCAGAACCTAAAACACAATAAAATATATATTTAAAAAAAAGATGCATAACCCATCTACCTTTCCAGCCCAGTGCTATTTCTACAACACAAGCTATTTCTGGTAGTCACAGTTTTGAAAGAAATTCTAAGAAAATTGTAAGTGCAGCAAAAGGGAATCAAAATAATGGGATTTGGAGTCTGATGGCTCTGGATTTGCCTCTGAGTGTCTCCTATGTATTGGTTGGGTGTCCTGAGTAGAACACAATCTTTCTGACACTCCATTTTTCTCACCTAAACTTAAGGATAATCATGTGTACCTTATGGAGCATCTGTAAAAATCTGAAATAAAGGATATAATATCCTTAAAATAGTGTTTTTCATATTGAAAATTCTTGCTAAATATTAGCTATTAACTATAAAAGCTAATAGTAAGAAGTTTAGATATCCTCGAAGGTCAAAAGTAAGACACAAGACAGGAAGTCTTCTTGGTTTTCCCTTAGGCCCCGTCAGTGTGGGAGGCTTGTGCTAAGAAAATGAATTAGCTTCTACAACAGGGAAAATCCAATGTATTGGGTCCTCCTTTTCCAGTAGTTACAGGAAAAACACAAACATTTCTCTTAGCCTGTCTATCAGCTTTTGAAAGGTGCAGTTCTTTCTCCACTCCCAGTAAATATTCTCCTCAGGAATATGACTGTATTGTTTGCAGCTCTATTTCTGGTCCATCTCTGTCTCTGAGGCACATGGGCACCCGCGAGCACTGCACATCCAGGCCTGAGATATCTATCAAAATCTTTTCAGAGACTGTCACTGCCTCCAAGGTCTGTTCACTGTTCTGCGAAATTAACTTATACTCACAGCTAGAACTAATCCTGCCAAATTCTTCAAGGAATTCAGAGCTCCACAAGTTTAGCTCTCTAATCTCTACACACCAACATGCTATGTACAACCAAATTGTGTGCACAGTTTTACAGTATATTCCATCTGATTGCTGCTTCTTGAGTTGCTTTGCTGTCCTCCACTTTCATAAGGATGCTTTGATCTGCGGTTTTAGTTCATGTATTTCCTTATTTGTCAAATATTTCTGTTGGATAAGTTGGCTATAGAATGATTCCTTCATAGAAAAAAATTCTCATGAGTTTTGTGATAGATTCAAAGATAAGTTTCCACTAGAATTTTTTAAAAATCAACATAAAAGGAAGCTAAAACTTTTAGTTTGCATATTGAAAACAACTAATTCATTTGCATTGTATCCATAATACTCTGCTTACCAGGAGTCTTTATAACAATTTTAGGAAGCTCTTCAACACTGGTAGCTACTGTCTGCCGCTTTCTCTTTTATTTTTCCTGCACTTCTGAATTGTCTAACTTCACACGTCTCCTTCTTCTTTACCCTTGATACAGACTGAAATAGGTAGACGCTTCATTTCTAAGGCCGAGGTTAGAAATTTTATTCTAAAGTCAAATAAACTTGATTTGAACTCTAGAGTCTCCCTTTACCTTGTGACCTTGTAGAAATGGCTTATTGTCTGTTTTCTAACATGTGAAGTAGTACTATGAGAGTGCCTTACCTGTAAGATTATGAGGGTTAAAGCATGTATGTGAAATGTATATGAAAAAACTGTGTAATACTCTTTCATGGAATATATGTTCAATAATATTTGCTTTTTTAAAAGACCAAAAGCCTTCCCTAACATGGTTGACATGTGATAGGACTCTAGAAATCAAAGGCATACAGAATTTTTGAGTTACTTTACTTCATAACAGTCATCATCACCATTATGAACTTTGAATATATTGTTGGAATTTTTACAACAATTCAAAAGTTAGGCATTATATATATTTTTTTTCACAAATGAGTTAATTGAGGATCAGGAAATTTTAGTAACTTCCCAGGATCATTAAGTTAATAGGCAGTAGAGGGAGAATTTGAACCAGATTGTGTTAAAAGTTTGAGTTCGTAATCATTGCCCTATATTGCTTTAGTAAGTTTGAAAATTCTAGACAAATGTATCAAACTGGCAGCCCATGAATGTCTTTTGATTGTTCCGATAAGGATTCTAAAAAAATGATCTAACATTAAAAACTTAGGAAAAAATCAGGATATGTTAACATTTTTAGGTTACATTTCTACTTGAACGCAGTTACCTAAAACTCACAGTCACTGCATCTATCAATGAGACATGCTTCTCAGTTCTTACATCTCCCAGTTAATAGGTTCACTTATTTCCATCATCTGCTTGGTCTCCATGGTCACTTAAGTTTTCTGGCTCACTTAAGGATATGTAAGGTATGCAGTGTATATTAGTTTTGCAGTCTATCAGAACAAAAATTTTAACCTTGTGTATTTTATTGAAAGTAAACTTGAATACACTTTAAATTAGGATCCACTGTAGGTACCATCTGTCTTTCAGTAATAGTGGAGATTCATTATTATTGTTTCATTCATTGATTAAGTGTTGATACATTACCCTGTACAATCTGTAATGATGTACTTCAATTCTGGTCCATGTAGAAATATTTAAAATGCATTGCTTCATACACACTGTTGCCTCCTTGTTCTAGTCCCTTCCTTAGCTCATGGAAATTTTAGGATATGCAAACTTAAGGATGGGCTGCCTGAGTTGTCTTAATCCAGCAGAATTTACAGAAGTCACTGGGACAATGAGTGTTGTACTTTTCTCAGTCTGTGGTTCCTTCCCAGCAGTAATGCAAGGAGTAGAATAGTTGGGATAATGTGAATATACACATACATGATATTCTACCTACTATTAAAATAAAAAATAGCACAGCATAACTCAGAGGCTTTCTTGAGCATGAAAGTATAAGTGAACAACTTTCTACACTTTTATATAAATCATAATCTTTATAAGTTCACTTATTGTCTAAAGCCTAATCTCCTCTTTAACTCTTCTGTAGACCTTACCCGGCATATGCCTCCACCTATAAATATTTTTTTATTTTGTTTGTTTCCAGTTTTTCTCATTATAATAGCATTATCCTAGAGGCAGTTTTGATGGAAGCTTCAAATTCCTAACTCTAGTTGGTAAGTTATTTTATTTTCTTGGCTTTATTTCTGTGTCAAACAAGAGCAAACTATTTTGTAGTCACAACTATTTTCTTTTTTTTCTTTTTTCTTTTTTTTGAGACGGAGTTTTGCTCTTGTTACCCAGGCTGGAGTGCAATGGCGCGATCTCGGCTCACCGCAACCTCTGCCTTCTGGGTTCAAGCAATTCTCCTGCCTCAGCCTCCCGAGTAGCTGGGACTACAGGCGTGTGCCACCATGCCCAGCTAATTTTTGTATTTTTAGTAGAGACAGGGTTTCACCATGTTGACCAGGATGGTCTTGATCTCTTGACCTCATGATCCACCCGCCTCGGCCTCCCAAAGTGCTGGGATTACAGGCGTGAGCCACCACGCCCGGCCGTCCCAACTATTTTCTTTGTCTTCTCTCTTTCCTAGTAAAGTCAGGTTAACTCCTCTTTTCTCCCAAATGTATTGTTTTAACTCCCTTTTTATTTCTGGCTATCTTTGATGCTATATCTTTGACATTCCATTCTCCTGAAGGTACTTAGTAAATAGCATTGCTTATTTATGACTACATGTCAATAATATTTTGCCTTCTCCTTATCAGCAAAATAAAAGATAAATAGATGATAGATACATATTCAGATGAATATACAGATAGATAGATAAATATAAGTAGATATATGATAGTGATGGATGATTCATTGATTGATATGTAAATAAACAGAGAAATATTGTTAACTAAGAATTTCCATTCTTAGGAAGAAAATAGAAACCTGCTGATGCACCCATTTTTTAAATTAATCTTTTGGTCCGTCAGCAAATTCTGTCTGATCTACTGTCAAAATATATTAAGAATTCAGCCACTTCATCACTACTGTCACCTCCATGCCAGTTCAGGATGCAGCACCCTATCTGTGTATTCTAAACATACCAGCCAGAGTGATCCTGATGAAGTATAAGTCAGATTACATCAACTCTTTCTTGGAAACCTTCCAGTGGAGTCTCATCTTACTCATAGTAAAACTTAAATGCTTTATTATGACCTTACAAAGGCCAAGATAGTTGCCCCTCTTGACCTACCTTACATCTCTGACTTCATTTCACATTACTGTTCTACTCAATTGCCCACTGGCTGCCTAGCTGATCCCATGAATTTGGCTTGCAGCTGCTGTATGGCCCCAGTATCGGTCATTTCCCTTGCCTTAAACACTCCTCCTTAAATTATCCCTATGGTGTTCTCACTGCTTTCAGTTTTTACCCAATAAACAACTCTGGGAAGCCTTCCTTGGCTACTGTTCTAAAGCTCCAAACTCCCATCCTCAAAAATTCCTATTCTACTTGTCTGCTTGATTTTTCTCCTAAATTCTTATCACTATTCAACAAATGTTGTTTTTACTTATTTCTCTTATTTATTATCTGTGACCGTCCATAGTTTTCATTATGGCAGGAATATTTGTCATTTTTATTTACTGTTGTTCATCAACCCATAGATTAGCACCTGGCACAGAGAATAGCCTCATTTAATATGTGTCAAATGAGTAAGTGATTAAATGAGATAATACATGTCAAACCCTTAGAGAATTGCATAATATCTATTCACACATTTTCTTGGTTTAGACCAAATGGAAAAGAGGATGAGAACAACTTACTCCTTTACTTCTTCTTCTTTTTTTTTTTTTTTTGTGAAACCCCATCTCTACTAAAAATACAAAAATTAGGCTGGGCGTGGTGGCTCACGCCTGTAATCCTAGCACTTTGGGAGGCCGAGGTGGGTGGATCACCTGAGGTCAGGAGTTCAAGACCAACCTGGCCATCATGGTGAAACTCCATCTTTAAAAAAAAAAAAAAAAATTAAAAAATTAAAACAAAAACAAAAATTAGCTGGGTACTTCTAATCTTCAAAGATCCATTGCTCCACAATACCTTAAAAGTATACTGCCCAAACTGTAGTACAGCTGAAGTGTAACCTGCTAAACTTTCTTTCTCAATCTGTTTTGGAAAGGCATGCCATTCATTGTATCATGGGAGATTTTGTCCAAAGCCAAGTTCTTAAGGACTCATTTTTCCTTCCACTGTGAAATGAAAACTAAAATAAATCAAAATAGCATCTCAAATGTCCAGTACAGCCCTAAACTATAAGTGCAAATGAATATGCTCCCTGATAAAAGAAAAAAAGGCAGGTGAGAAATATATTTCAACTTCTGGGACCTAGGGACTTTGTGTAAGCAAAATCAAGGGAAGTTTTATACAAACTTGACTTCAGGATGCTTCTTTATTACTCACAACTGTCAAAAAGTTTAATAAGCATATATCAAACTCTGTAAACCCTGAAGAATCAACTGTATATTTATTTTTTTCATTCAATAACTTGTCAAAAACTCAAGACATCAGAAATGAACAAGTAAAGTTTACAAAGAAATTAGGCTCGGAGTGCTTTTTTGGCTTTTATTGTATTGACTGGGAACAAAGACCAACACAGAATGAAGCCTCACCCTTAATAGATACAATAGAGTTTACATAAGTTAGCAAAACTCTGCCCTGCTTTTCTCTAAGCATCATTTGATTTTGTTACATGTATCATAACAGATTTGTGAAAATCAGTACTTTTTGTAGATAAGAATCCTAGGATAACTTTTTTCACTATCAGCCTACTTTTACCATCAAATCAACCTAATTTTCATTATCTCCTTTATGAATCCCAGTTTCATAACCTTATAGAGGGTATTGCTCACCTTATAGTTGTGGCTGACCTTATGCAGCCCACATCTGATAAAAATACATGAGAAAGCCAAATGGAGTTGTAATTTCCTGCATTGGCAACTCTTGGGGACATTTGTCATCCATTGCCTTCCCATTTGAGCAGCCACTCTTCTGCTAATGTACTCTAATAATCTTATAAGAAATTATGTCTCCTTCTTTAGTAGAGTTTTGGTGGTTTCATTAATCAAGGTGCCATGCTTGGCCCCTTGGACTTTATCTTTAGAATCTTACATACAATAATACTTAACACTTTTGTAATACTAATGTAAGCCTTTATGTTTCATATAACAACAATCCAATAAAATAGATGTCATTATTATCCCCACTTTATAATTGAAATGAATATCTCAAGACCAAAGAGCCAGTATTTAAGTGCTGGTAGTGGAATTCAAACCCAGGTCTGTCTGATGGGAGTGCAGATGCTTTTAAGCACACAACTGTCCTGTGTCTCAGCATACAGAGACTCAAGAACAAAGAATTTGTGAGAGATTATTTGTCCCAGCAGTAGCTTCCTGATCATGTGGTTTATTCCTTCTTGCTACCTAGAATCTTAGGGGTACCTGGTTTTAATTTGTTTTTCAGATATCCCTTATTTATGTGAGCTGCACCATATCCTTCTAATAAGTCAACTTTTTGATTAAGACATCTAGAATCAGTTTTGGCTTTTTGATATCAATGAATCTTTTAAAATTGATGAATAAACTTATATATACATTTATGATATAAAAATAATGTTTTGAAATATGTATACATTGTGAAAATGGCTTAATCAAGCTTATTAATATATCCATTACCTCACATACTTATGTCATTTCATGGTGAGAACATAATACTTACTTTTAGTGATTTTCAAGTATCCACTAAATTTTATTGACTATAGTCATGGTGTCTTACATCTCTTGAATTTATTCCTCTAACTGAAATTTTGTGTAATTTGACAAACATCTCCCCACTTTTTCCACAGACATTTGTATCTACCATTCTCCTTTCTGCTTCTATGGGTTAGATTTTTTGGAATCCACATATAAGTGAGATTGTATAGTATTTGCCTTTCTGTGTCTGCCTTATTTAACATAATGTCCTGCAGGCTCCTCCATGTTGTCACAAATAACAGGATTTCCTTCATTTTTAAGGCTATGTTTTATTCCATAGTGTATGTATAACTCATTTTGTTTGTTCACTCATCTGTTAATAGACACTTAGATTGATTCCATGTCTTGGCTATTATGAATAATGCAATAGTGAGCACAGGAGTGCAGACATTTCTTCAATAATACAGATTTCATCTCCTTTGGTTATAGACCCAGAAGTGGGAGTGCTGAATCATGTGGTAGATCTGTTTTTAAGTTTTTGAGGAGCTTCCACAATGTTTCTCATATTGAGTATACTAAGTTATATTCCCACCAATAAGATATGCCAGGGTTCCCTTTACCCAACAATTTCACATTTGTTATCTTTTGTCTTTTTGATATTAGTCATTCTAACTGGTATAAAGTGGCATCTCATTGTACTTTTAACTTGCATTTCATGGATGATTAGTAATGTTGAACATTTTTTCATATACCTCTTGGCCATTTGTATGTCTTATTTTGACATTGTTTCATAGTGTTTATTTTCATTTGACTCTTCCAAGAGGATATTGCTGATAAGATCTGGAAGTGTTTGCTTGTTTTTTAAAAATCTATTTTAAAAGACTACATCAGGCTGTGCTGGTCTCTCACCATGGCTCTGTGTATTATGGCATAAACACTGTGCATTCCTGCTGTATGAAGTCCTGCTATTCCGGGCAGGCCAGATCTCTGCTATGCAATGAAAAAGGAGTGGATACTTTAGTTGCCTCCATTAATCCCATTCTGTGTCAAAGGAATTGTTTGGTTTTCTTAACTTTCAAACCACACATTTGTTTCAGCTTCAAACTCATTACAAAGTCGCAGCAGAAGCTCACATTTTATCAGTTCATGGGCTGCTGCCATCATACTCTGACATCCCAACCAGAATATTACAGCTCACAGGTGGCCAATCCAACTAAGAAATGCAAATTTGTCAATACCGCCAGGGAAGAGATGCTGTTATTTCTCTCTCAATATTTATGCTTATAAAAATATGTTATAAACTACTTTAAAAAACAGCTGGGGGACATCAAGTGCTCTTATTCTTCTTATTATTATTATTTTAAATAATTTATTTTATTTTAGGTGCATACCATATCTGGCATTTCTCCCCATGTTATCCCTCCCCTCCCTCCCCACCCCCCATTGTCTCTCCCCTACCCCCTCCAACTGTCCCCTGTGTGTGATGTTCCTCTCCCTGAGTCCATGTGTTCTCGTTGCTCAACACTCACCTATGAGTGAGAACATATGGTGCTTGGCTTTCTGTTCTTGGGTCAATTTGCTGAGAATGATGGTTTCCAGATTCATCCAAGTCCCTACAAAGGACACGAACTCATCCTTTTTTATGGCTGCATAGTATTCCATGGTATATATGTACCGTATTTTCTTTGTCCAGTCTATCATTGATGGGCATTTGGATTAGTTCCAGGTCTTTGTATTGTACACAGGGCTGCAATGAACATACTTGTGCATGTGCCTTTATAGTAGAACGATTTATATTTCTTTGGGTATATATCCAATAGTGGGATAGCTGGGTCAAATGGAATTTCTATTTCTAGATCCTTGAGAAATTGCCACACTGTCTTCCACAATGATTGAACTAATTTACACTCCCACCAACTGTGTAAGAGTGTTCCTATTTCTCCACATCCTCTCCAGCATCTGTTGTCTCCTGATTTTTCACACATAACAATATTAACATTGAATGTAAATGGCCTAAATGCCCCAATCAAAAGACACAGACTGGCAAAAAAAATTCTTGCAATCTACCAATCTGACAAAGGGCTAATATCCAGAATCTACAAAGAACTAAAACAGATATACAAGAAAAAAACAACCCCATTCAAAAGTGGGCAAAGGATATGAAGAGACACTTTTCAAAAGAGGACATATATGAGGCCAACAAACATATGAAAAAATGCTCATCATCACTGGTCATTAGAGAAATCAAAACAAAACCACACTGAGATATCATCTCAGGCTAGTTAGAATGGTGATTGTTGTTATTATTTTTAATTGACCTTTTAAGAACCATACCTCCTCTCTTCCATGTGCTATTTATAAGGCTATAAATCCCAATCCTTACTTCCCAGACACAGGAATGGGACTTTAATACAGACAGGCCATAAGAGCACTCAATAAAGAACAGTTTGCCAAAAAAAAAAAAAAAAAAAAAAAAAAAAAGTTACGTCCTTCAAGAAGGATCAATTAGTGTTCCTTTTAAAGTAATTGATGCAGCCACCAAGAAGAGGAGAGTTCTTAAAATTATAACGTCCGAACAGAAGCTTAGGGCAGCTTATACAGTCTGTGCAATCACGAAGAGAGATCTAGAGAATAAAGTAATCTTGAGGGAAACAGAGAAGAGAGCAAAGAGGAGGCTGAAGGCATCATTCGAATCTCCATATCCTGCATTGCCTAAAGCCAGAACTATTGCCTTGATTTCTCTTATGTCCATTAGAGTACCCCCTCCTTGATTTCCACTTTGCATAAAGAAATATGAGTTGAGCTTTTCTCACTTATAACTTTAAAAGTCTTGAATAATCTTTGTGTGCCTATAAACTAGAATATTTATTTAGGATTTTAAGCATATTATTTCTTATACTGTAAACACAGTTTGTTTATATACACATACACATACACATACATTTTCCTTAAGGTTTCAAGAAACTCATCGTTTAATGGCTATGAGTTACTCTGTTTTCTTTTTTTTTTTTTGGTTGTTGTTATACTTTAAGTACTGGGGTACATGTGCAGAATGTGCAGGTTTGTTACATAGGTATACACATGCCATGGTGATTTGGTGCATCCATCCCCCGTCATCTATATTAGGTATATCTTCCAATGTTATCTTTCCCTAATACCCCCACTCCCTGCTATCCCTCCCCTAGCCCACTCACCCCCCCAGCAGGCACTGGTGTGTGATGTTTCCCTCCCTGTGTCCATGTGTTCTCATTGTTTAACACCCATTTATGAGTGAGAACATGTGGTGTTTGGTTTTCTGTTCTTGTGTTAGTTTGCTGAGAATGATGGATTTCAGGTTCAACCATGTCCCTGCAAAGGATGTGAATTCATCATTTTTATGGCTGCATTGTATCCATGGTGTATATGTGCCACATTTTCTTCATTCAGTCTCATTGATGGGCATTTGGGTTAGTTCCAAGTCTTTGCTATTGTAAACAGTGCTAGAATAAACATATATATGCATGTGTCTTTATAACAGAATGATTTATAATCCTTTGGGTATATACCCAGGAATGGGATTGCTGGGTCAGATGGTATTAGTTTCTAGATCCTTGAGGAATAGCCACACTGTCTTCCACAATGGTTGAACTGTTTTGACTTAGAAATATTAAATAGAAATATTTTTCTCTAAGACCCTAAACATTTGAAAGAAATTTTTTAAAAAGTAATTTAGAAGCATGTTTCAAATATCTATTTGATGTCATATGGTACAAATATCTTCCTTCATTATTAAAAATTGATGTCTTTTGCTTCTCATAGTAAAAAGCTTTGGTTTTTTTTTTCCTCTTTACTTGGCTTATCTCTTTATTACTTACTTTCCTTCGGATGTTTGAGATGATTCTCTTCCTCCATGATCAAGCAGTTGTTTCCAGGAATTTAGTGGACCCATTAAATATTGTAAGTCATTTTGGATCTCTCCTATCTTAGAAGGCCTATAAGAAGATAGTCTTATAAGTAAGCTGATGCTTGCCAACCTTCATTCACTGAATATGGACAGAATATTTAAGCAGTTCCCAGTAAAAATAACATTCTATAATTCTATTGCCTCATTTATTTTTCACAATGCTCCCTTGCGGTAGGTAAATTGAAATTATCACTTGTACTAGAGAAGGGAACACATATTGAGAAAACCAGGTAGCATGCCCCAATTTACTTAGCTATGAAGAACCCCGGTCTCTTAAAATCTACGTCTTCTGGCTCTAAGTCCAGTGATGCCTTCATTCAGAGCCCTTGTTCTTTGATCCAGATGCAAGGATCATGTTACATTTTATTAGAACAATAGCTTATTTTCTGCTAGATTAATAATTTTTGAAAATTGCATAACTTAGTTTTTTTCAATCTTTTCAAGAGACTGTTATAGTGATAGCCTAATGACAGTGACTATAGCATATGGACTTCTTGCTTATCATTTCATTTAAAAAAAGGTTTAGGTATTAATATGGGCCAAGGATTTAGAGAAAGGGAGAAAGCTTTCCACTTTTCCAGCATAAAAATATTGATAGATATTTTCCTTACATGTCATGTGTCATGATAGTTTCATTCTTTTTTGTCTAATCTTGGTCAGTTAGATTATTCATGCTGTCCTCTGTATTATAAGTCACATTCATTCCCAGACATTTTTTCACACAACAGTAGTTGTTGAGAAATATATGAATTGGCTCTGAAACTAAAAATACATTTCTCTTCTGCCTGGTTAAATCAGTTGAACTCTTGCTCTGTGAGTAGTCATGATCTAACTTTATCTATTATGTATTAATATCTGTGTTCTATGATATCAAGGCACCCCCACTGCTCGTGGGTTCATGCTATACAGCAGAGTTTTGGACCAAGGCTTGAGCTTCCCAGGTAGTCTGTAGTCTGACAATAGCTTCAAAGTCTCTTGTGTCTCAGTGAAAAGGAAGAAAATCTATCATGGTCATATCCAGGTGAACAGGATATGAAAACCTATCTGCCATTTGTAATCTCCTCCATGTTACAATTTAAATGTGTTTTAATGTCTTTGGCTTGTGACCTCCTGTCTTCTGTTGTAGGACAACATGGTTTTCTGGGAGTTTGATCAACCTTACTGTAGGAAAATGTCATATAACTCTCTGTGAAAAATGTTGCCAAACTGATTCTTTTCAAAAGACTCAGAAATGATCATCGATTATCTGTAAATTGCTATGCATTTATTATCTTAGTGTTTTTGCCATTTTATAGAGATGTGATTCAATTTTCCCCTTCAAATTACCTTATAATGTATTTAAATTTAAATTTTGAGGACACAATTCTTACTCTAGACTCCTTTCTTGGTTTTAGGGTAAACAAGTATATACACACGCAGACACACACACACACATTTTTATAATGTTGACAAGCAATAAGGGTAATATAAGCATATGGTTTTGGATTACACATGGTTCTTGACTTAACGATGGTTTGACTTAGGATTTTTCAACTTTGCTATGGTGGAAAACTGTCCAATTATGACATAATATATACTATTTAATAAAGGAGATATTCAATACCTTATTATAAAATAGACTTGTGTTAGATGACTTTTTTCCCAACCCAGGCTAATGTAAGTGTACTGAGCATGTTTAAAGTAGGTTAAGCTATGATGGCTGCTAGGTTAGATGTATTAAGTACATTTCAACTTATGATCTTTTCAACCTACCATGGTTTTATTGAGACACACCTTTATCATAAATTGAGGAGCATCTGTATACCAGGAATTGTAATGATTTCTAATCTTCTTGACATTATTGTATCAAAATACAATTTTAACTTTCTAAATACAAATTTTGGGGAAAAATTGAAGAATGTGTAAAACAGTAATCTCATATTTTTGCCAATCTAGCATCCATTTGGTTTTCTTAAGCTAATAGCACCCCATGATAATTTTGGGGGCCATTACTTCTCCCCTCTGTGCCCATGTGTTTCAGCTGGGCTTGACCCTATCTCATATTCCCAGAAGAGGGAAATTATCTAGATGTGGCCTGTCAAAGTATTATGCCTACTCTAGACCCCATGACTAATTCGGGGAAGGCTGTCATCAAAGCAGAAGAGTGACACTCAACTCTAATACTTCTCACGGAAATTAAATGAAGATCATTTTCCACTGGGGTTACTGACTTGGTAAAATGCAAACCTATGATGCTATTTATTTTACGTTCTCAAAGTGAAAACTTACCTGAGAATGAGCCAAAAAGAAACAAAACAAAACTGAGATTGAGAGACACATTGATTATTTGTCTTCATCTAGCCTTGCTCAAACCATCTGCCCTTGAAATGTTCAATTACATAAGCCAATCAATTTCTACTTTTCTCCTTCTCTCTCCCTACTTTTTTTTCTCTCTCTCTCACCCAAGAGAGAGAGAAACTCTGGGTTTTCAACTGGGTTTCTGATACTTGCAATTGAAAATATTCAAATGAACATAACAGTTAAATAAAATTTTGATGAATTATTTACCATAGTAACTCATCAACTTTTAAAATACTTTTATATTAAGATATTATGGCAAATATTTTTGAGAAGAAAGAAGTTGAGGTAATGATAAACGCTGATTTGTGAGCCAAACACAGCCTTTCTTAAAGTGATAGTGAGAATTGCACAAGTAACCTATAAAAAGTAAAGAATTTTAAAATAGAAAGGTTTGTAGTCAAATAGTTTTTTGGGGGTGGGAGAAATGGAAAACTGGACTTATTCCCAGAATAGATTCAGCACTTTACCCTTACGAGATCACTTTGTGTTATGAATATAGATTGACTAAATCATGAGGAAATTTGGCTGATCACAGTGTTAGGACACACAAATCGTTGAGTCTTGCTTGGGTATATGTTGTGTGCCTGAAGTATAAATAATCAATTCTACTAAAGTTTCATATTAAATATATCTAAGTATTTTTTCTAACTCTATTGCATGTCCATAATGATGAAATAACTTGTGCGAGTAACAGTCATAATTTATTGAATGATTCCTATGTGCAAGAAACCCTGTATTAATCTGCACACATCCCAAATTCTTCATTATGACCCTCAAAGGGAGGTACTATCATTTTTATTTTATAGACAAGAGAATTGAATTGACGTCCAAAAGAGTTTTAGCTACTTGGTGAAGGACACATGGAAACAGAAGGCAAATCTGTGACTTCCATCAAGTCTATCAATGTCGTGTGTACAGGCTGAAGCACATAACCACTTTTACTTTCATGGGATCAGAAATATTTTCATTTTATTTTTCTCAAGTATATTGATGAATGATTGTCCTATTGATGAATGCCAGGCACTATATGAGAAGTTATGGATTCAGAGTCAAACAAAGTAAAATCTCGGTGCTCAGGATAGACATAGTCAAGAACTCTCTCTGAGAACAAAACCAAAAAGATAAGCTGCTTGATATTACAATGCTATTGCCTTGGATTTTACTGTAGGATACTAAACTTCTAAATAGAATCTGTAAATCTCTAAAGCAGGATAAAATGAGCAGAAGCAAGGACAAGAGGGAAAGGTGTTCTGACCTGAACCTTTGCAGAAAAGTCAAGGCTAAATAGGAGATTTGGAACATTTGTTTGCACCTCTGTTCACCAGTTATTGACGTAAAAAGTTTAATGACAGCAGTGTCATATAGCATTTAAGATACGAGTTATGAAGTCAGATAAAATTTGAATCTCATATTTACTACCTTTTGGTGTTATGATTTTGTGAAAGTTATTTGCAGTTTTTGACCTTCAGTTTCTTTATCCTCACATGGAGAAAATAATTTCTAACTCAGAGGGTGGCTGCAAGGATTAAATGAAAAAAATATGAGGTAGTAGACTTTTGTATTCTCCTGCTCAATATCCATTCCCTTTTTCTTGGGTTAGCAGCAGCTTGCTCCAGAGGGAATCACCGTTTCCTTTATCATCTCATTGTAGTTGATAGGAAGGTTATTAATTCTTTAGCTATAAAGTTTGACCTTTGAGCCACACCTGCAAAATCAGAGTAATATTGATTTGTCAGAAATTAAATATATCACCAAACATGCATCAGTAAATGAAATCCCAGGACTTTTGCTAGGACTATTTAAAAAAACTGGAGTTATCTTTCTTCTAGAGTTGCTAATTGTTAGCCGAAATGTGGCAGACTATAAATAATAAGCAGCTAGTAGACATCTGCCACTTTGCAGAAAGAGCCTTCCTGATGGCAGGCACAAAGTGGAGAAAAGTATAGCCAAAATATGAAGAGACTCATCTTTTTGAAGGCAATGATTGAGACTGTAAATCCATCCATACTTGAAGGTTGATGCATTTCTGGACTTCCTTGACCTGTGACATGATTTGAATATGATTTATCTCTTGGCAGCTGAAAAAAATAGTGGTAGTACTCCATGTAAACAACTTATTATAATAATAGCGCACTTCCTCATGACATATATTTAAAACTTTTCTAGAACTATAATTATTCATGTTTTTATTAATTCTTATATCATAACTTGCCAATCATCTGTGAATTTTTTAGGTCAGACACATATTTCTGTGCCTTCTTAGCCATTTAGTAATTAGGTGTCAAATTCCTAGCAACTGTATTTTTTCTTTAATATAATTATTATAACACATTGTCATTCTGGAAACAATAAACTTCTGATTTTAATTTATGTTGCCCCCATAACATAAATGTTAAGTTAGCCAAGATTTAAAATGGAATCTAATCAAAGTCAGAGAAAATATTTGCAAAATATCATGCAGTCATTAAAATTACTTTCATGTTTAAAATTATGAAAATAATTTGAAAACAAAATACAACAATACTGATTTTATATTTAGGATCTAGTACTAAAATTAGGATTCACTTTTATAAGCTGATTTTTTTTACTTCAGATATACAATCTAAGTTGATATTATATGGCCATTCCAGGGCAAAATCCATTCATGTAAACATCAGGCTAAGTGTAAAATGGGAAAGCCCAGATTCTTACTTTTCGAGGCACATTCCCACTGACATCATGCAAATAGAATATGGGGACTATGTTTACTTATAATTCTGGATATAGAGCACTTTTAAAATGTGGAGTATGCAAAGTTTTCATTTCCCAAGTTTCTGGTGATCAGCCACTAAACTATCTCCTCAATGCCTGCTTCCCATTCCAACATAATGCAGTGGTATCGTACAATCTCCTGTGACAAATACATGACATGATTTAACAATCAGAAAACTATATGAGGCAAGAGTCTTCAAAAAGAAACCCCATAACTACAAGAATTTTTGTCTGTTTTTCTTTGAGGTCTTATTTAAGTGCCTACAAGAGTGGCTGTAACATAACAAGCATTGGATATTTTTTTCAATGAATGAATGGATGGATAATATTTTTCCTGTTTATAAGTATAAATGTAGTTAAACATGGAAAGAGTCAGAAAGTCATCCAAATTTTACTTCTGTCGCATACAAGTCCTGGACATCTTATTCTGCCAGAATGTTGTGTCTGAGATTTCTATTATGTCAGAGGAGTAAATAATGAGAGAAGAAATGAAAATGTACACTTACTCTGTATCTTCTTTCACTATCAGATAATTTATAGTAACAAAATCTGGAAACAATCTAAATGTCTATTAATAGGATATTAGTTAAAATTATGGTATCTGCATATTATAGAATAATTTTCATAAAATAATGCTTAAGATGCTTAAAATTAACAAATATTACCATATGAAAAGTAGAAAAGCAAATTAAGATAGTTATATTTTTCACCTTTATGATGCTATATGTTTTAAAATGTATTCTTTAGATAGTTGAAAAGTAACATTAAGCATTTTAATGATTTCTGATCTACGTAATAAACATGTCTAATATATTGGTAGCTCTGGTACGTGAAGATTTCATAACCACAGTTACTAGTGGTTTTCATTGTGGGGAGGGCACTGTTAAATAATCTAAAGAATAAAATTTCTCCAAACATATTTCAAAGAAAACACTATTGGTTCAAACTCTTTCTTCTTTCAATCAATGATTATGGAGAAGTCATGCTTGAATAATTAATGGAAAGGGGAAATAATTTTATCTTCCCTGAAGAGGAAGGCAGAACAGATGGGAAATATGCTGTTCTAGTTTTCTTCCTTTCCCATAAAGAAATAGGAAGGTAGAAACAATATGTTTTCCAGTGCAGATACTCAAAATCATTTCTCTTCATTTAGATGAGCAATTATAAGGGCCACAGTCATTGGGTTTTGGAATTATGATCCTGATGTTTCCAATGTGAGAGTATTGCGATAAATGGTAGTAATATATATATATATATATATATATATATATATATTTTTTTTTTTTTTTTGCTAGGGAACATATTTAATTTTCTCTTTCATCAATATTTATGGTTGTTCCTCTTCTATAATAAATTTGTAAAGATTCAAGAAATTAACCTCTAATGTAGTCATATAATATACTTCCTTTTAAATAAATTTTATAATTGCCTCTACTAATATTTCAAAACTCAGACCAAGGTTTTTTGACTCATGGACTTTGGCAATTCTTCTCCAATGTGAAAATTTTATCCTAGACTTGCAGATGTGTTCATTATTTCTATATTATTACCTGTCATATAATTTTATATTTTTATTAGTCAAGTTTTGGCTCTATTAATAATCCTTGTGATGTGTCATAGAAATGATGACTGCATTAAAAATGGCAATTTAAAAGTTATATTTATGAAATGTCACTTTTGAATCACATTAGAGTTCAGATTTCTAATATGTTTAGTACTTTATTTCAAGGCAATAAGCAAAGTTTACATCATTGTGAAGTTAAAGCTTACCTCCCCATAAAGTACTTAAGTGGCACAGGTATCTACTAGCATTGCATTTGATCAGTTAAGAAAGTAGATTAAAACATTGAAACATTTCCTGGCCCATCATCACTTGTAACATAAAAAAAGTTTATAAAGAAAATTAATCAGTATTGTCTTTGCTCATAACCAACAAAGTTTTATTTTATTACTTAAGCTATTTGAGTACCATATACTTAGGTCAAGTAGCATATACTGAGTTCAGAATTAATTGACTCTAAAAGGTTTTACATTAACATTTAAGGCCAGTTTTTTTCACCATGGTTGTGAACTTTTTGAAAACCATGGCTGTGCCATGTTCACTTTTGCATGTTTAGCATCCAGTTAATTGCTCAGAAAATTCTATTAAATTTAATTCAGCAGTCAAGTAAACAATGTTCCCATCTATTCTGCAGCTATAGTATACATTCAGCACCATGGACAGCACTTTGCTTTCTTTTATACTTTTTTTTTTTTATTATTTTGGGAGTATATAGTAGGGTATATATTTATGGGGTAAATGAGATGTTTGATACAGGCATGCCATGTCAAATAAACACATGATGAGGGATGGGGTATCCATCCTCTCAAGCATTTCTCCTTTCAGTAACAATCCAATTACTGAATATAGTCACCCTATCAAATAATAGCTGTTATTCATTTTTTCTAACTATTTTTTGTACCCATTAGGCATCTTCACCTTCCCCCAGCCCCAGAGTGTCCTCCTCAGCCTCTGGTGACCATCCTTCTACTCTCTATTTCCACGAGTTCAATTGTTTTGAGTTTTAGATCCCACAAATAAGTAAGACCATGAAGTTTGTCTTGCTGTGCCTGGCTTATTTCACTTAACATAATGAGCTCCAGTTGCATCAGTGTTGTTGCAATAACTGACTCTCATTCTTTTTTATGGCTGAATAGTACTCCATTGTGTATTTGTACCACATTGTGTATTTGTACCACATTTTCCTTCTTCATTCATTTGTTAATGGACACTTAGGTTGCTTTCAAATCTCAGCTATTGTAAACAGCTCTGCAACAAACATAGGAGTGCAGATATATCTTTGATATACTTATTTCCTTTCTTTGGGGTATATACCTAGCAGTGGAATTGCTGGATCATATGGTAGCTCTATTTTTAGTTTTTTGAGGAGCCTCCAAACTTCTCTCTATAGTGGCTGTACTAATTTTACATTTCCACTAACAGTGTGCAACAGTTCCCATTCCTCCACATTTGTTATTGCCTGTCTTTGGATAAAAGCCATTTTAACTGAGGTGATGATATTTCATTGTAGCTTTGATTTGCCTTGAGAATGATCCATGTGCTGAGGAAAAGAATGTGCATGCTGTCCCCTTTAAATGAAGTGTTCTGTAAATATCTATTAGATCCCTTTGGTCCATAGTGCAGATTAACTCTGATGTTTCTTTGTTTCTGTCTAGAATATCTGTTCAATGCCCAAAACACGGTGTTGAAGTCTCCAGCTATTATTGTACTGGGGCCTATCTGTCTCTTTAGTTCTAATAATATTTTTTCTATATATCTGGGTGCTCCCATGTTAGGCACATATATAATTGTCATATCCACTTGCTGAATTGACCCTTTTATTACTATATAGTGATGCTTTTGTCTGTTCTTATAGGTTTTTTCCTTGAAATCTACTTTTTCTGATATAATAGGTATAGTATAGCCTTTCATTGGCATGGAATGTCTTTGTTTTTTACCTATAAAGACACACATAGATATTCCATCCCTTTATTTACAATCTATGTGTGTTTTTATAGGTGAAGTGTGTTTTGTATAGGCAACAGATCAAGGAGTCCTTTTTTAAAATCCATTCAGGCAGCTATGGCTTTTGATTGGAGAGTTTAGTCTATTTACATACAATGTTATTATTGATTAGCAAGAATTTACTCCATTTTGTTGTTTTCTGATTATTTTGTGACTTTCTCTTCCTTCTTTCAGTCCTGTTTTTCTCTAACGAAGATGATTTTCTCCAGTGATAGGACTTTGTTTCTTACTTTTTATTTGTGTGTGTGTGTGTGTGTGTGTGTGTGTGTGTGTGTGTGTGTATCCATTGGTTTGAGGTTACCATGAGGCTTGCAAAATCTGTCTCACAACCTATTATTTTAACCTGATAACAATTTAACACTGTTTGCATAAACAAACAAGCAACAAGAAAACTAATAAAAATTCTGCACCTTAACTTTGTCCCCTCCTACTTTTTAAGTTTTTATTCTTCTATTTATATTTTATTGTACTATGTCTTGAAAAATCATTGTAGTTATTTTTCATTGGCTCATCATTTAGTCTTTCTACTTACAATAAGAATAGTTTACACACCACAATTAAGTGTTATTATATTCTGAGTTTTTCTGTGTACTTACTATAACCAGTAAGTTTTGTACCTTCAGATGATTATTTATTGCTCACTAATGTTCTTTTCTTTCTGATTGAAGTACTTGCATTAGCATTTCATGTAGGATGGGTCTGGTATTGATGAAACCCCTTAGCTTTTGCCTGGCAAAGTCTTTATTTCTTCTTCATCTTTGAAGGATATGTTTGCCAGATACACTATTCTAAGATAAAAATTATTTTCCTTCAGCACTTTAAATATGTCCTACCAATCTCTCCTGGTCTGTAAAATTTTCACTGAAAATTCAATGAAATGCCAGAGGTATTTGAACTCCATTGTAGGTGATTTGTTTCTTTTCTCTTGCTGCTTTTAGGATCCTTTCGTTATCCTTGACTTTTGGGAATTTGATTATTAAATGCCTTGAGGTTGTCTTTTTGGGGGTTAAATATGCTTAGTATTCAATAACCTTCTTGTACTTGGATATTAATATCTTTCTCTAGGTCTGAGAAGTTCTCTGTTATTATCTCTTTGAATAAATTTTCTCCCTCTGTCTCTTTCTCTGTGTCCTCTTTAAGGCCAATATATCTTAGAATGGCCCCTTTGAAGGTGTTTTCTAGAAACTGTAGTCACGCTTCACTGTTTTTTATTCTCTTTACTTTTGTAAAGTAAATTACTTTTTACTTTTGTCTCCTCTCACTGTATATTTTCAAATAGTCTGTTTTCAAGCCCAGTATTTCTTTTTTCTGCTTGATCCATTCTGCTATTAAAAGACTGATGCGTTCTTCAGGATGCCAATTGCATTTGCAGCTCCAGAATTTCTGCTTGATTCTTTTAAATTATTTCAATCTCTGTCAAATTTATCTGATAGAATTTGAAATACCTTCTCTGTGTTATCTTGAATTTCTTTGTTTTCTCAACTCCGATATTTTGGATTATGTCTGACAGGTCACATTCTGTGTTTCTCCAGGATAGATCCCTGGTGCCTTATTTATTTCATTTGGTGAGGTCCTGTGTCCGTGGATGGTGTTGAAGATGTCCTTCAGTGTCTGGGCATTGAAGAGTTAGGTATTTATTGTAGGTCTTCACTGGCTGGGCTTATTTGTAGCCACCCTTCTTGAAAAGGCTTTTCAGCTATTTGAAAGAATTTGGGTATTGTGATCTAAGCTGTATCTTCTTTAGGGGTACCCCAGACCTAGTAATGCTGTGGTTCTCGCAGACTCTCAGAAGTACCACCTTGATGGTCTTAGACAAGATCCAAGAGAATTCTCTGGATTACCAGGAAGAGACTCTTGCTCTCTTCTCTTACTCTCTCCCAAACATACAGAATCTCTCTCTATCTGTTCTGAGTCACCTGAAGCTTGGAGGGCAGTGACACAAGCACCCCTGTGGCCACTGCCACTATGATTGTGCTGGGTCAGACTGGAAGTCAGCACAGTGCTGGGTGCCACACAAAGCCTGCTGTAACCACTCCCTGGCTACTATGTTTACTCAAGGTCTAGGGCTCTATAATCAGCAGGGGGCAAAGCGAGCCAGGCCTGTGTCCTTCCCTTCAGGGCACTGAGGTCCCCCAGGCTCCAGGTGGGTTTAGTAGTGCTGTCCGGGAGTCAGGGTAAGGAGTCAAAAAACCTTAGAAGTCTACCTGGTGTTCTATTGTACTGGGGATGATTTGGCACTCAAGTCACAAGCCACAGTCCTTCCCACTCTTTCTTTCCCTTTGCAAAGGCAGAAGAACATCACCCATAGCCACCACCACCCCTGGCAATGAGGAGTACTGCCAGGCTTCCACGAATGCTCCCTTAAGGCCCACAGACTCTTATGTCAGCTTGTGGTAAGTGTTACCTGGCCTGGTACTCGCCCTTCGGAGCAATGGACTCCCCTCTAGCCCAGGGCAGGTCCAGAAATGTCATCCAAGAGTCAATCAGGGATCCCAGGAGCCCTCTTGGTGCTCTACCCCACTGTGGTTGTTTTGCTACCTAAGGTGCAAGACAAAGTCACCTTTACTTTTGCCTCTGCTTTTCTCAACCACAAGGAGTTTTGCCCTATAGCCACCACAGCTGGTAATGTGCTGAGTCTTCCCTGAAGCCAGCAAGTCTCAGTGGTTCATCAAGGCCCTAGATGTGGTACCCAGGCATCACTGCTGGTTATTCAGGGCCCACGGACTCTACAGTTGGCAGGTGATAATTGCTGCCAGGACTGAGTCCATTCCTTCAAGGCAGCCAGTTCTCTTCTGGCCCAGGGTATGTCTAGAAGTGTCATCTTGGAGCTAGGGCCTGGAATGGGGTCCTTAAGGCTCTGACCAGTGCACTATCCTGCTGTGGCTCAGCTGGTATTTAAGGCACAAGAAGTCCTTCCCACTCTTCTCTCTCTTCTCCTCAAGCAGAAGAAAGAGTCTCTTTTGGAGCCACAAGCTATACATCTTGGGGTTAGGGAAATGGTGATGCCAGCACTGCCTTGGCTGCCACAGCTGGTGTTTCAGTAGGTTGCGTGCCTGTGAATCTACTGTCTCTGGTTCTAGTTCAGCCCTAGGACTTGCCTACAAGTTGCACCTTTTATGGCTGAGATTGCCTTTCAAGTTTACTTGGAGACATAGAGTGGCTGCAGCTCTTGGTGGTGAGGTTTGCAGGCATTCAAGTGGAGACTGTTGGGATGGGAGTTTCCCCTTTGGCTAGGGCTGGTTTAAATGCTCGCTCTGTGGACAGGTGTCAGCTGAGTTTGGTTGGGTTTTCCTTTCTGCTTTAACAGGGCAGCACTGAGTTAGATTCCTCACAATTGCTGTGTTTGCCCTCTCCCAGCACCCAGAGATACTCTCCACAGCATGCAGCTGCTCCCAGCACAGCATGCAGCTGCTCCCAGGGTGGAGGAGAGGTGGCATCTGCAACTTAGGACTGTGTTTTCTTTGTTTCTTTTCTTTTTTTCTTTTTTTTGAGATGGAGTCTTGCTCTGTCTCCCAGGCTGGAGTGCAGTAGTGTGATATCAGCTCACTGCAAGCCCCATCTCCTGGGTTCAAGCAATTCTCCTATCTCAACTTCCTGAGTAGCTGGGATTAATTATAGGCATGTGCCAATACACCTGGCTAATTTTTGTATTTTTAGTAGAGATGGGGTTTCACCTTGCTGGCCAGGCCTTGAACTCCTGACCTCAAGTGATTTGCTCTCCTTGGGATCCCAAAGTGCTGGGATTACAGGTGTGAGCCACTGCGCTCAGCCAGGACTGTTTTTTTTTTTTTTTTTTATCTCTTCAGTGCCTCTTTAAGCAATGTGAAGTTAAAACTAGGTACTATGAGGGCTCACCTGTTTTTTGGTTCTTATGAAGGTGTTTTTTTTTTTTCTTAAAGAAGGCTGTTAACTTGGTGTCCTTGCTCAGGAAAACAATACGTAGAGCTTTCTATTTGGCCAACTTGCTCCACCTCTCAGCCCTTTCCAATTAGGATTTCAACATGCTACAAACTAGACATGAAAATATACGGTTAAGTTCCTTACTTCTTCCTTTTGGGCACACTGAAAAGACTCCATTTCTCTTTATAGGTAGCTAAGAAATCCTGATCTGTATGTGGTACAACTCCAGATGTTTGGAAAGCAGTGGGCTCAATGCTTCATAGGAGGGAGATAAGGGAACATAAATGTCATTATTTGTCAAGTGCCTTTCTTCACAAATAGGAAAGTTCCACAGTTGCAGGAACTTTGTCTTGTTTGTTGCTTTAGCTTCATGGCTCAGTCCATAGTGTGTAACAAAATAGGTTGTTGAAGAAATGATTCATGTGGTGCCTCACTGGTAAAAATCTCATTAGTAAGCACAACAAAAACAACAAACAACAACAAGCAAGTTGTTAATACCTGTTCATTAGAATGCCAGTAATGAGACTTCAAAAATTGATGTGACTTGTGTAGCTGGCTTCATTCAAATTAAAGTTCAACAGAGAATTCATAAATTCTATGTAACCAACAATCTATTGGGCTCTTACTTCATAAGTTCAGTGAAACCATTTTGTATAACTAAAATAATTCTAAAGAAGAACACCATTAAAAAACATATTCTCGAAGATTTATGACAGCATAAATACGAGAAGATAAGTGAGATGCATGGCAATGTATCATGTCATGAAGTGTTTAAACTTCCACATGGTGCAGAGATGGGTAGAGATTTATATACTGGCAGACTGCACTGATGCCATTGACATGCATCATTGGAGAATGACTGCAACTATAAAATAGATATTGATGACTAGAACAACGGAGTATGTTTCACACTAAGGTGAACAAAAATTCAATAGGATGTTAAGTCACATGATACATTTTTGAATATCCAGGGGGAAAAAAATCATACTTGGTGAAGCCTAGTAGACTAAAGGCATTATACGTAGATAATGACTGGTAATAATCTGGACATAACTTTTCATTTTTCCCTAAGCCCACAGTTACTATGAACTTAATACTAATCCTTTTACCTTGAAAATAAAAGAGATGATTAATATATCACCCCTTTCTATTAATAGTCATGGCATTATTTGACTCTAACCTGCAAAGTTTCAAAGTAGACCTAAACAACAAAATGTAGAGGGATTGCTTTTTTCTTTAAATGTAGAGGGATTTTGCTTTTTTCCTTGATATACAGTCTGTGTGATTTGGGGTGCAGGGGTGATTGATAGTTGCTTAACTTATTAACAGTGGCTTCAAGTGCCTCTGCAAACCCTGACGAAATACAACTTTGGAAATGCTGACTGTAGCAATTCTGGATGAATGCAGTCACCATATACCCTCCTTTCAACACACAGAAACACACATCTCTCCTGAAAACTTCTTTTCCTGTTTTTTAAATTGTGTAAATTGTCTTTTTCACAGATTAAAAATACAGTTTAGGGCCGGGCGTGGTGGCTCACGCCTGTAATCCCAGCACTTTAGGAGGCCGAGGCGGGTGGATCACGAGGTCAAGATGTCGAGACCATCCTGGCCAACGTGGTGAAACCCCGTTTCTACTAAAAATGCCAAAATTAGCTGGACGTGGTGGCATGCGCCTATAGTCCCGCCTACTCGGGAGGCTGAGGCAGGAGAATTGCTTGAACCCGGGAGGTGGAGGCTGCAGTGAGCCAAGATTGTGCCACTGCACTCCAGCCTGGAACCTAGCAACAGAGTGAGACTCTGTCTCAAAAAAAAAATATATATATATATATGTATATGTATGTATGTATGTGTGTATATGTGTGTGTGTGTGTGTGTGTGTGTGTGTGTATATATAGTTTATGTAAAACAATTTCTGGTTGAAAGTTTTAAAATATCAGTTGACCATTTACTGAGGCAATGCCAAGCAACTGGTTTCATTGTTTGTTTTATTTTTTCTTCCTTGTTTTTTTCTCTTCACTGAGCTATTTATATACACCTGAATCAGTGTTTTAGAAGAAAAGCAAACACAGTTAAACAATTTTTTAAAATGCCCATCAGATCTTGTGCAACAGATTTAATTCCCTACATACTTGGATGGACTTCTATCAGATTTTTATTCCAAACACACTTCTATGTAAAGCACTTCTAGTGCTAAATGGTTGACTCACATTCTAATAGATATAGCCTGCATTGGTAACCACCACTGGATACAGACTCATTTAAGATAAAAATGAGCATTTACTTATCAGAAAAAGGAAAGAAAAAAAGCACCACTTTGGAAGTTCAACAATGAGAACACATGGACATGGGGAGGGGAACATCACACGCCGGGGTGTGTTGAGGGATGGGGGGAGAAGGGGAGGGAGAGCATTATGACAAATACCTTATGCATGTGGGGCTTAAAACCTGTATGTTAGGTTGATAGGTGCAGCAAACCACCATGGTACATGTATACCTATGTAACAAACCAGCAAGTTCTGCACATATATCCCAGAACTTAAAGTAAAATAAATAAAGAAAATAAAGAAAGCACTACTCCTTTCACAAGACAATGATATCATTAGTCAGTGAGAAGAACCAACATTTCATTATTGCACCTTTACTATATGTTTGGAAGGCATTAAAGAAACAGCATAAAACTAGAAGACAAAATTTAATAATTATTAAAATATTGCGCTTTAGATTCTACCAGAATAAATTTGGGTCCAGATTCTTCCACTTTATCTCAGGATCCATTTAGGTACTACATATCCAGTTCTATATCTACAAATTAGATAATGCTAGTACTGAACTCTTATATTGTGAGTATTCAATGAGATAATATATCAAACACATAATTTGGTACAGTGCATGACACATAATGAATATTCCTAAAAGATATATCTTAATCTTAGTAGACTATGTCATTAACAGGTAGTCTAATTTTTAACTAACTGGTTGGTTGCAAAATAGACAGATTAATGGACCTTATTTTCAGCCAGAATCTACGTTAAAAATTTCATCTGGATTAAATTAGCATGCAATTAAATTTGCAACATGAACATAATTTCTCTCTTTATTGTTCATATGGAAAATTGAGGCACAAAGAGATTGAGTAATTAACACTAGATGATAGCTCAGGTATGACTGATATCACAAATTTGAATCTAGGCTATAAGTTAGAGTACACACATTTACTACCAGACTCCTCACTTATAGAGACAATGGAAAAGAATACAGGAGAAAGTGATTCCCACCAACAAGATAGCAGAGAAAAATAAGGGGACAGAAACTTCTTGAAAGTCTGTTCTGCATATGTTTAACTGTATGATAATTATTTGGTTCATTTACTTTTCACTAAAATCTTTAAGAAGCCATTACATCTATTTTTAATTATGATAATAATATAAAATATGTGGAAAACATATAGAGAATAATTTTTAAAAAGCACACACCTCAAGAACAGAATAAAAATTTCCTAAAAATCTGATGAATGCATTCCTTTCCCTTATCCCTTGTTACAAGTAACCAATATTCAGAATGCAGGGTTTACATATCATCAATTTTTTATACTTTTAATATATATGTTTATCCCAAATAATATAAAGCATTGTTTAGTTTATTTTAGTTTCCACATGCAGCACTGTAATTTGTGTATTCTTCATAAAATTGCTTTTTCATTTAAACGTACGCTATGATGTTCATCCATTTTTATATGTATAGCTATAGTGCCTTCAATTTTACAATTCGATATTATTCAGTTTTAATAAAACATCACATTTTATTTATCGATTCAATTTTAAGAAAACATCACAGTTTATTTTTTGTTGAAGTTCTTTTTTCCCCAATACTACACTAGTGTTTCTCTATATGTTTTCAATATATTACCCAAGTGCTCACGTGGAAACGTGCAGGACTTTCTCTAGAGCATATACTGAAAATTTGAATTATGGGAATGAACATTTCAATGATCCTAGTTATTGACAAAAATATTTCACTTCTTCAGCTTAACTAGATATTACTAAATTGTTCTCCAAAGCAGGTATACTAATTTACAAAAGTTTCTCTTATTCCACGTACTCCAACAATTGACATTATCAAACTGTGACATTTTTGTAAATCTAATCAGTATGCATTAGAATTGAATTATATTTAAATGCCATTTCATGTATTACTAGTGAGATGAAACACAATTTTCAAGTTTATTTGATATTCAAGTTTTTCCTTCTACACTTTGCTTACATTTGCCAATTCTTTTAATTAGGCTATTACTTTTTTTAATCAACATGTTGGGGTTATTTTTATTCTGGACTTTGCTCTTCTGTGACTTACTTATTTATGTTGTTGATGTCTTCTACCAGACTTTGAACTTTTTAATTAAAAAAAATGTTTTTGATAAACTTTTTATTGACAATATTCAAATACATAAATATCGACCTTATCATTTACACTCATGTTTTATTTTAAAGCCATTTCCTAGATTTCCTAGAATTTTCTATAAATATATTAAAATCGATTCATATGCTTTGGCATTTAATCAACATAGAACTAATTTGTGAATATAGGAGGGGTTAGGAAGCCTATGCTGTTTATTTCCACATGGGTTTTAAACTATTAAACCACCCGAAGTGAGACCAGGGCAGTATAAGTCAAAGCCAAATGTAAGAGAACATCAGGTATATCAGGCTTATCATGCCAAAGGGATTTGCATTTTATCCCAAGGCCAGTGAGTGACATCACCGCATGATATAAACAGAATAATGGTTTTTACCAGATGGGCAATGGAGAGTGTAACAGGGAGGCAGTTGTGTTGTGCACGTGACAGATAACAGGGGTCTGACCGAGGCAAGGATACAAAAATCGTTATCATTGTCACAGCTTATACTGGGAGTTACTAGGGCCTCTGTGGAGACTCAAACCTTGATGGCTTTTGCCATCTTGCATAAATATTTATTTGTACATCTGTCTTTTCCCTCCAAAAAGTGAATTTCTAGAGGACAGAAAAACCTGTGAGCTATCTGTGGGCCAAGTTTGTAGCATTAAGATTGCCTTTCCAATTATCTCTCTTTAGCCTGCTGTTCAAGCAGAAAAAGAAAAATAATCAAACCACAGGGGGATAATTTGAGGAATTTAAGACAATGCCTACTCTTGATAGGTAACCACAAATGACAGTACAGTTTCTTAGGACTCATAACATCTGGGGACAATAACCATCCCTAATTCCGAAAGGACAAGAAGAAGTGTAATGGAACCCTGAGAATGAGAAGAACTGAGAGGTCACCCCTTAGGAGTTGTGACTTTGATAATTTGTGAGTTTAGACAAGCCAAACTAAAAGGGCTCTGCTATAAAGCATATAGGGAATGGAAACTTTGATTTTATTCTCCTCTCTAGTACACAGCCAATGCCCACTATGGTCAAAGTCAATAGGAAGCTAGATGGCAAGGGAGCTTTCTGATCCCGTCCACACAGATCATCCTTGGAGGTGCAGGGCAGGGTGAAGAAGTGTGGAAGGAGGTCTGGAGGTGCTCAGATCTGTGTCCTCCTCAAATATTATAAGTAGAAAATACTTACTTACAATGCAAATGCAATCAAAGACTATGCTCCAGTTCTCCCTCCAGTCAGGTTCCTTCCTTTGAGTGCTAACTCCAACATTCAATTCTGAAAGATTTCAATAAACATTTCTTTAATCAATTTTTGTATCAGAATGACATAAAAATAGGTTTTGCACTCTTTATCTCTATTAGTCCTTTTAGTAACATTAACTTAGATCATTTTTATTTATATATTACAGATGAGGAAACTATAAGAAAAGAGAGATTACTAAAGAGAGTTATAGAAAGTCAAAAAGAGGCTAACAACTTAAGAAGGCTGTAGACTTCTCTCATGGGGAGGAACCTAATCCAGGTCTTCAGATCCCGAAGGAGCAATAGTATAATATTTCAAGTGCTCTACCAGCAAATCAGAGCAGTTACCTTGATACGGGGGAAGAAAACTACTCTGGGGTCTGTGTAATCTGATTTGATCCTAACTCTCAACTAGGCCACAGGACTTCCAGGCTTCACTTCAGATGATAATTATATCCACGGTAGAGCTATCTTTTAAAGCAGAAAGTACAGCTTTCCTTTGAATAACTGGTTATTTTGAAAAAATTAAAAAGGTGGTAAATGAAGAGGCTGGTGCTAATTAAATTCAGAAAACATGTTGAATGTGCCTTAACCTGAACAAATAACAGCCATTTTTTATCCTCATTTATCACAAAAGTCTTGTCATCCAAATAAATAATAGATGACTAAGATGCAGAACGTTCAAGAGTCTCTTCTCATATTTGAAAGATTAAGGTCATCACAACTGATAAATATTACAAATATGCCTATGAAGGAAAAGATAAATATTAAGATTGCAAATTGAGGAAATTAAAACTCTGTATTAAGGGAAATAAAACACTGGAGTCTTTTTTCCCCCCTCAGATAAAGTAATTGTGAAATAAGAAAATTGGAGCAGGATATAATGTGCAATTAGGCAACATGAGGAAAACAACTAATTCCAGGGGGAAAAAGTTAGACAAGTAAAATTAGGGCTTACAGACAAAGCAATTAATTATAAAGAATGATTTGGAGTCTAAATGTATTCTTTTAAATAATGTGCTTTCCATGTAAAATTAGCATACCACAACGATAAGGATGCTTTTTTTTTTTCTTTTTTTTAAACAGAGGCTCCACTGAGTAAGAACCAGGAAGCTTAGTAACAAGTATAGAGAAAATACGAGGCTAATGAAGGTTCCAGTACTAACTTAAAGGCAAATATGTCTGTTATGTATTTTTGTTTTACTGGTAGCAGTTTCTGTTAGGCCATGATCAAAGCAACAACAGAATGCTCACAGTTCCCTTCACTGGTTAGGTGTTTATTTCAGGAAAGACATTATTTTGTATAACCTTTGTTTTCATTATCCTTTGTTAAACACAGCCACTAAATAAATTTTTTCCTATTTTTCCTGCTTGCTTAATCCCTGTGTTTCCACGCAGATAAATCTCATATAATTAGCTTGAGCTTTGCAAAATGGTGTTGCCTGGCACATGTGAAATGAAGTTTCATGCCGTGCCAAAGGAAGTTACAAACTGTTATGGGAATAGAAATGCTTTACTGGGATTTCCTTGCCCATGGCCATACATGAAATGAAGAGAAAACAGAGAAAATTATTCAGCACTAAAAATTTTTCCCCAGCCCCCCAAAAAGTATCATATTGTATTTTCATTGATTTTCCTTGATATCTCACATCTAATATTATAATTTTGGCTATACTGCAATCATATTAACAAAACTAATTATAAGAAAAGTTTTTTAAAGAATTAGTCAAGATAGGTGATTTATTTGTGTCTTCAGGGCCTAGCACAGGGCCTGGCATACAAAGATAATTATTTTATAAAACAATGAAAGATAATAGTGTTAATTCTCTGAGAGCATTCAATGATAATACTTTCATTTTTACCTTCTGGGTTCTGTATCCCAATATTCTAGGGTATTTTTTTTTTTTTTTTTTGTAGACTTGGTCAGCTTCATGAATTCATTGCCCTGGGGCATCAGCAGAATTTCTAAGAGACAGAATATTAAGTTCAAAATATTATGCAATAGTAAACATTCAGCCACATACATACACATATATGATGTACTAATGTACCAAGCACCAACAAGCAGAACAAACATAAATGGACATGCCTTTCAGTCATTCAGCTCTTCCAAGTCATATAGAAAAAAATATTAGTAACAGGCTAGACTTTGCATTTCTCCATTATCTGGAAATTCGATATCAAAGATATATACAGCATAACGTAAAAACAGAAAATAAATTTTAGAACAAAAGAAAGAATGTTAACCTCAATTGTTTGCGTACTAATTTTGATATGGTTTGGCTCTGTGTCCCCACCCAAATCTCATCTTGCAGCTCCCATAATTCCTATGTGTTGTGGGAGGGACCCAGTGGGAAATGACTGAATCATGGAGGTGGGTCTTTCCCATGCTTTTCTGGTGATAGTGAATGGGTCTCACAAGATCTGATGGTTTTAAAAATAAGAGGTTCTCTGCACAAACTATCTCTTAGGTTGCCACCATCCACATAAGGTGGGACTTGCTCCTCCTCACCTTATGCCATGCTTGTGAAGCTTCTCCAGTCATGCGGAACTGTGAGTTCTTCATTAAACCTCTTTTCTGTAAATTGCTCAGTCTTAGGTATGTCTTTATCAGCAGCATGAAAACAGTCTAATACACTAATGTTGTCTGGTTTACATTACATAGGTAAATCATTCTCAAAGGGTGGTGCTGATCTCTGCAGCATCAGCATCACCTGGGAACTTGTTACAAAAACACATTCTTTGGATGAAGCTGGAAACCATAATTCTCAGCAAACTGACACAAGAACAGAAAACCAAACACCACATGTTCTCACTGATAAGTGGATGTTGAACAATGAGAACACATGGACACAGGGAAGGGAACATCACACACTGATGCCTGTTGAGGGGTAGGGGAGTAGGGGAGGGATAGCAGGGCATGGAGAGATTGGGTAGGGATAACATTAGGACAAATACCTAATGTAGGTGATGGGGGATGGATGCAGTAAACCACCATGGCCATGTGTATGCCTATGTAACAGTCCTGCACGATCTGCGCATGTACCCCAGGACTTAGAATATAATTTAAAAACTTTAAAAAAAGAAAAAGACATTCTTGGGCAACTTAGTCTTCTAGAATCAGAAACTCTGGACACAGGGCCTAGCAATCTGTGTTTTATGAAGTCCTCCATGTGAGTCTAATACGGAGTTCAAGTTTGAGACCACTCATCTACATAATTTCCCATATACTTGGTGTGTGCTATAAGTAGAGATTGCTATTTAATAAAGCATTCATTATTTTAAAAGACAGGGAATACAATATTTTTGGAGAGTGTTCTTATGGGAAATAGTAAATCAAAAGATGAGCAAAGCATATTTTCCACGCTAGGTTATTTTTTACATGTTGCACTGGAGTAATAGACGCAGCTGCTATGTCTGAGCTGCTTCATCTTCTGAGCTATGCCAGCTAAAAGAAGGACAAATTATCCAAGCCAGACGAGTAAGACTTCTTGCCCAGGATTCTCCTTGTGGAAACTGGAATGAGAAATTCTCTTTCCTCATTGATTTGTCAAACTAAAGGGATCTCAGCTGAGAATTGCCCCCAGCCATGTTCCTTGTTATGAGTTTTATTTATAATATTGATGGTCCCAACTCTCTATCTCCAGTGCAGATTTCTTTAAATACTAGACTCCAATGGCTACAATCTACTTATCTCTCCCTTTATGGTTGATGAGGATGTTGAACTGGATTCTTGATTTCTCCCAATAGTGCTCTTTAAACCTTCCTCTCCTCCAGTTT
This sequence comes from Alouatta palliata, assembly GCA_004027835.1. Classification (NCBI taxonomy): domain Eukaryota; kingdom Metazoa; phylum Chordata; class Mammalia; order Primates; family Atelidae; genus Alouatta; species Alouatta palliata. The sequence continues at coordinate 42,863 of PVKV010007604.1, forward strand.
TTCCAGTACTAAATAGAAATTCCAATATCACTAACCACCCATCTACCCCCTCGCTCAGGGAAATATCCTTTGAATTGCATTGCTTATTTCTGTCTGTGCTCTCATATTCAATCCATTCAATCCATTCACAAGTCCCGTTGGCTTTACTTTCAAAATATAACCCGAGTTGAGTAATTTCTTTCCAACTCTATAACTTTAACCTGAATCCACACCACTGTAGTTTCTCCCCAGGACTGAGTGTCTACCTCCTAGCAGTTTTTCTGCTTCTGCTTCTTTATCTTTATAAAGATATATTTAAAGCTTATACCACAGCTTTTCATTTTCTGCTTGAAAGTTTACAATGACTTCCTGTTAAAACTAAAATAAAATCTGTACTTCTTACCATAAGCCAGGAAACCCTAGATAATAGGTTCCTGTCTATTCAACAACTACATCTTACTTTCCCCATAGCATAGATCTCTTTGCTCCACTCACATGAGCCTTGTCTCTGCCCCTTGCATACACTAAGGTCACATTCACTTTTTTAAGGTCTTTATATTTCTGGGTCCTTCTTTCTGGAATGTTCTTGCCCCAGAGCTCTGAATGACTGCTTCTATGTAATGCACCAGGTCTCAAGTCAAGCATCATCTCTTTAAAGAAGGCTCCCTTGATCACCTTAATTAAAGTACTCCACTGCCTTCCTCTAGCCGTAGTCCCTAACTTTATCCCAGACTGCTTTTTTTAATGGAATATTTTACTGTTTGAAATTAGATTATTTATGAATTTATTTTTAGTTTAAATTCTGCCTTTACCTCTAGAAAAGGGTATGAAGTGCTGTATACTTGGGCACAGAACTGGCCTGACTTCATTACCACTCTATCCAGACCTTAACACAGTGCTTCATACATAAGTAGGTTCTTACTAAATGTTTAAAGAATTAATTAAATAAATCAATGGGATAAACCCAAATGCAGTAAGAAGTATCAAGTCTATGCGGAGAGTGAGAAAGAATCTTGCTGTCATTCAAGCTCTCGAATGCATTCTATACAGGGCCTTCCTGCTTTTTCCCTTTCCATACCTTTACCATGTGGACCAGTAAAGCAAGCACATAAACAAAAAGGCATGACTTAATTTGAATTGGGTTTCCTACCTCTTATAATAGAAATAGGTAAGACTAACATAATTGCTTGCTCTATGTGAACATTTTAAGGACAAAGCTACCTAAATTTGCTCCTTCTTACATGGGTAAATTCCTTGTGATCCTTAAGAATTTAGGAAAGTGATTAATAGATATTTTTATGACATATGATTAGAGGAGGACTTAGTCAAAACATTTTATAAATGACCAGCCCTGGGCTCTGCCTGGGTAAAGAGAATTGGAGGATTGATTAGTTATGGTCTGCTCATCTGGGCCAATAACTTGGAGCCAAATTCAAATTATTATGCAGCAACTAGTTATTGAGATTGCCAGAAGAACATTTTCCAAAACAACTGGACTGAGTAAGTATTAACTTCAAGTGGCCACACACAGTCAGGGTCTTGGTAACCTTTTCAAATCGAATATATTTTGCTCTGTCATAAAATTATTGGATTCACAGTAACCTTTTTGTTTGAATGGGATTATAGAAGTAAAGCAATATCTGAGTCATTTTAGATTAAATCACTTTATATTCTTATACTCTGCTGTAAAAAGAGAGTCAGGACCTCCTATTCATTCAGTCCCCTCCAAACAGCTTGTCTTATCTGTATTCAATTACCAAAGCTGCTGAAATGCCAGCGCCTCCAACCTCTTGCTGCCCTCACTGCATGGAATGTCCTTCCGTCTCTTTTTTTATGGGCGTTTCCTGCTGATCCCTCAAGTATTGTCTTACATAGAACTTCTGAAAGGTCTTTCTTATCCACCCTAACTAGATCTCCCTGTTAAGGTTTGCTTTTGCTGCATCATTCTTTTATTCATAGAATTTGCCACAATTTATAATTATTCGATTTACTTGCCTGTGTACTTGTTCATGATTTTTTTATTTTCTTCTAGTATGAAAAATCATTCAGTAGAGCAGACACTACTTCTATCTTAGCTATTATTCTATCCCCAACACATCTCCTAACAGACCCATAAGAAATAGGTGTCTAAAGAATAGATGAAACCAACCCAGTCAAAACAGGATCAAAGAATGAATCATGTAAAAGATACGGAGTTTGGATCCCCTTAAAGGGTTTCCACCCAAAACTATGCTTCTGTATGAAAGATTTGCTATGAAGTGGTGCCAACACAAAAGGGAACCATTCTTCAGTAAGGAGCATGGGGGCAGTCCTTGTGACCTCTGCTCTGCTTAGTTGAGGGTGACTGACAATGATGAGAGCATCAAGATTGCATATTATAGGAGTTTTTATCTTAGGAAATAAATAAACTCTTCTCTTTTCTTGTCCTGGCTGCTAAGAGCCATTTTCAAGCTAAGTAACCATTTACAACAGGGGTTGAATTTCAAGTTTTATCAACAAGTACAGTATCAATAAAGTAAGCTTATAACCAGAATGTCTGTGTCACTTTGGGCAGGTTTTATAACCTCTTTAAATTTCAGGTTTCACATCTGTAAAATGAGGAGAAAGAGGAGTTTCTACTTTACAGAGTCGTGAGAATGAAATGAGCAATTAAACACAAAGAATTTAGAACATTGCTTGGTTCCTAGCAAGCACTCCTCTGTTTATCTGATTCTAAACCCTCTTTCTGGTTGTTTTCATCCAGTCCCATGGCCCTCAACGTCATCTCTATGTTGATAATGAGCAAACTTGTCCCCTGAACTCCAGATTCATATCCCCAGCTGCTAGGGTACCTAATAGCTACCTTAGACTTCACACATTAAAACTGAGCTGTTGACTTCTTCACCTTTTCCTCCAACACTAGCAGTCGTCACAGTCTTCCTCATCTCAATAAATGATAATTTTATTTGTTTTGTTGCTCAGGCCAAAACTTTGCATTAACCCTTAGTTCCTCTTTATCTCACTCTCCACATGGATTCCATAGGCAAATGTATTGATTTTTCCTTTGAAATATATCCAGAACCTGACAACTCTTCTTCACCTCCATTGCTACAGCTAGTGGAAAAGCCTCCATCAACTTTCCCTAGTGTTATCACTAATAGTCTTTTTACTGGTCTCCTGCTTCCACTCTTGTTCTAACTAGTTCTCTACAAGAAAACCTATGTGATATTTTAACGGAGTTAAACTGCATCAATTCTTTGCTCAAATCTGCCCAATGCCCAATGATTTCTCAGATCATTCAAGCTAAAATCCAACTTGTCACTATGGTTTGTTAGACCCGATATAATCTAGCATCTGTCACCTCTCTGACCTCAAGTCCTTCTATAGTCTCCTCGTCACTCTATGATACTCACGCTGACCTCCTTGCTGTTCTGAAAACACACCAGGCAAGCTTGTGACTCAGGACTTCTGTAATGTGCTGTTCCCTATGCCTCAATGCCTTTCCCTGTGCTTCTCAATTTCTCCTTCAGCCTCTCCCTAAATGCCACCTTATTGGAGAGGCTTTTTCTAACCCCGTTGTGTAAACTAGCCCCAGTTTACATCTAATTCCACATTAGGTTTCTTCATAGCCCTTATTGCCACCTGGAGGGTTTTATACTCGGTTTTCTGACATCCCCCTACTAAGGCATAAAATTCACAAGAACAAAGGTTTAGTTTTGTTCACTGTAATTTCCCTAGCACCTAAAACAGTGTCTGGGATTTGGTAGAACCTAAGTAAATATTTGTTAGGTAGGTATATGAAGAAAAAAATTATTATTAATTCTTTGTTAAGAAATACTTTGTCTATTAACAAAGCATTCCAGTCATCAGAAAGAAGTCTAGGAAGGTATTCAGGGGAAATGCAAAGTCTCCTGAACTTTTCTGAAATTTTACTAAAAGAAAAACAAAGTATCTTTCCTGGGTTTAAATAGACACCCCCCAAAAAAATATTTGTCCTAGTACTGTCTTATAAGGACTTTCCAAATTCAAATTCTCAGGATGTGGAAGACAGCATACAACTATCACACATACACAGATGCACACACAAATGAGTGCATGTAAAACTGATATAATCTAAATAAAGTTTATGGATTGTACCAATGTCAGTTCCCTGGTTTGGGTATTATACTATTGTTATGTGGTATGTTACCACTGGGTGAAAGCTACATAATATCATCCTGTACATTTTGTTCGAATTCCCATGATTTGATAATTATTTCAAAATTAAAAAGTGCAAGCCTTCTTGATTCTCAGCACCAAATGGCAGTCAATACATACGGGGCTCCAACAGATTCTTAGATATTAGGAACAAGATCAGAAAACTCCATTTTAAACTCAAATGTCACCTACGTTAGGAACTAATCAGATAACAGCACTGCCCTCTGAAACTGGAGGAAACTGAAATCAATGTGAAAGGAATAAGCCCTAGTGAACTCTAGGAGCAGAACTCTTAGAAATGGTGCTATATTTTTATAAATTTAGGGCTAAGGTTCTCAACGTCTGTTCTGAAGAAGAATATCCATTCCATAAGAATTTGAGAGGAAAAAGACAAAATTAAGAACCAGAAGTTACAATGGCTTAGTTTTAAAATAAATTGAGGAGCTTGTGTGTTTTAACTTTCTCCTCTTAGAGTCTCACATAGCATTGCCATGGCAAAGGGTTTGAGAAGTCCTTAAGAAAAACTTACTTCTCCAGCACTTGCCACACTCACTGAACCACTAGAGATGATGGTATCTTTTATAACTCATCTCAGAAAAATAGAGTAGGGTTTTCATAATAAAGGAGGTGAAATAATTAATTACGATATATCTAAGTCTGTATTGTCATAAGACATCTGGAAGAATAACATGCCACTCTTCATAGGTGTTGATGCTATTATTCTAATAGCTTGTACCAGGTTATCTTATCAGAAATGGTATGAACATAGAAAATGAAACTATTTTGAAGATACTGTCACTTGAATTTTAAAATGGGGTTGCTTTGCTTTTAGTTTTAATCACACTAAATCACCTCCTTATATCATTTGCTCTCCAGAGTACACCAGACAGAGGTCTCCCATTCAAATGAATTATAATATTCATCTTGCTAGATAAACAATTGCCAGTATAGTTTTTTTGGCTAATAAATCATTACCTTTTGAGTTGAGTTAATGACTTCCTCCAGAACTTGATCACTTTTTGGTGAATTTATAAACTCTAATTTTTTAAAGTGCCAATATTGAAGGGGATGAGGCTCCGGAGACATTATAATTCATCTTCCCTCATCCTAATCACCCCTATCAATGATACTTTCACCAAAATCCCCAATATCAAGTGACCGTGCCTTTTTCACTTAGCTATACTTTTGAATAAATAATGCCCAAATAAGTATGTCATGTGTTCTACTAGTGATTATCTGTTTTTAAATATTTTAAATTATGTCTACCTTAACCAAAGTTCATCATGTGCCTAGGAGCAAATTCTCCAAAAAGTGACTTGGCTTATGTAAGTCCACCTTTACAATTCTATTGTATTTCAGTATGGAAATGTGGTATACGGGCATACAACAACAGTATCTATATGCATTGTTTAAGGGGGTCAAACTGACCAAGCTTTCTGGCTTTGGGTACTTTTTTTTTTTTTTTCATAAAACATGGGCTGAGATCTATTTATTGGAATGAATTTTAGCTTACCTTCTCAGATTTTTCACCGGCTTTGCCTGTGAGTTGGAAAAGTTGCCCCCTGCTTCCCATTGTTGCCATAGTCTGGTATCTCTGCCAAAGTTTGGATAATGATTCCAAGGCTTGACTACTTTGGTTAGTTCTGACATTTACATTTATCTAATTTGTTGGGATTCCATAGGCAATCAGCATACGTCTTCTGGTATTTCATGATTCACAAGATTCTAAAATGAGTAATGGCAGGTTGATAAACTGTTAATGTGATATCATTTGGTCCATTTTATAGGTACAGCCATCAACAGAATTGTCATTTGCATTTGAAGTGCCTTTTAGGGCACATAGATTATTAGATAGTAATATAATAGAAGTAACATCTAACTTGCTAAAATAAAATTTTCTGTTTCCAGGAAGTATTTGGATTTTATTTTATGTGTTTATTTATTTTGAAACAGCAAGTCTCTCTGTCGGGCTGTCTGTCACATGGTGGCGTGACCATAGCTCACTGCATCCTCAAACTCCTGGGCTTAAGCCATCCTCCTGTCTCAGCCTCCCAAGTAGCTGGGACTGTGGGTACACACCACCATGCCCACCTATTTTTTTTTTTTTTTTTTTAAGTTTTTTTGTAGAGACAGAGGCTCATTATGTTGCTTAGGCTGGTCTTAAATTCCTGGCCTCAAGCAATCCTCCTACTATAGCCTTCTAATGCCAGGAAGTATTTTGAAATAATTTAAGTTTGAATTTATGGTGGTAAAATAAGTCATTTTAATTAAAGATAGTATAGGTAGTCTGAATATTTGCCAATGTTCCAACAAGATTACATAAATCACTAACATTATTTTTAAAGTTTCAAAGTGTTTTCTTTAATAATATAAAAATCTCTTCTTTGTTCTCATATTAGATCTGTTCTACAGTTTTTTTTTTTGTTTTTTTTTTTTTTTTTTTTTTTTTTTTTTTTTGACTTTGTGAGCATCTAGGAGAATTTGCTCTTTTGTCTGAAAGACTTGGCCTTGACCCTAACAGTTCTGCTCCCACACATGGTTTAGAACATGCATTGCATTTGGGAGGTAGTGTTACAAACCGAAGCTCAAACATATAGGTGGAGAGCCCTGTGTGAAAATTTATGTAACAGCCTACCACATGTCACATCTCTATTAGCCCTGGTCACTGTCAAAATTATAGGCACAGTCAGCCCTCTTTACAGACAGATGTTTTCATCCCCATACGTGGCCATGCTTTATCTCTTCTGACACAATCTCTTATGGCTCCTTTGTCTCTAGTCTTTTATTTAAGACCATCTGAAATCACAGGCATATGGTAAAATTAAAAACTCATTTTCATCCACACTTGCTCTTAGAACTTTCCTTCTACCTCCTGCCATAACCAAGCCTTGGCCTTGGAGGATGCAGTGTATGAGGTATCTCCTGAGAATTTCTGAGGAAATGCTCATTTCTAACAAATCTCATAGCCTGAGGTCAGAGTGGAGCCTGCCTCTACACTTACCTCCAGCTCTTGAGTAAGCATCTCAGCTCTTAAGAGGACCAAGTCACAATGACAATGTCCTCTGTACTCTCCCCTCCAAGTTGGCTTCTACTGATTTTCTGATCAGTCCACAGCATCCCCTGAAACTGGATATTCAGGGAAAGCCAGGGTGACTAAGCACAGCAGGGAGGGAGAGAGTAATCTTGGTGACAGTTTGGCTTTACTCACTTGCCCATTGGGTCTCTAATTCTTGACTCTGTGGTTCTTAATCGCAGGTGCTTTGCCTAATTTATCCCATTTCTCCACTGATTGGCATAGTGTTTGGCGCTTGATCAAGGGTTGTTGGGAGGATTAATTAATCATGGAATGATAGTACTATATCTTACAGTAGCTCACTTTTTAGGAGTTCTTACTACATTGCAGGCTTTATCCTAGGCAATTTACGTACATTGGCTCCTTTAAATCCCCATACCACTGTAATCAAATGTTATTATTGCAAATTAGGAAATTTAGAGTTCATGAAGTTTATTTCACCTAGGTCACACCATTCATACATAATGAAACTGGGATTTGAACCAAGGTGGTTTGCTTCCAGAGCTCACAAGCTCATAATCTTTTCTTTTCTTTTCTTCCTTCCTTCCTTTTTTTTTTTTCAGACAGGATCTCACTCTGTCACCCAGGCTGGAGTGGGCCCATGCAGATTTTGCCTCCCAGGCTCAAGCTCTCCTCTTGCCTTAAACTCAGGAGTATCTGGGACTGACTACAGGTGCACACCATCACGCCTGGCTAAATTTTTATATTTGTTATATTTGTTGTAGAGATAGGATTTCACCAAGTTGCTCAAGCTGGTCTTGAACTCCTGAGCAGAGCTCACAATCTTAATACCCTAAAACTTTTGTTTTGATCAGCACAGTTAATAAAAAACAAGTTCATACTGAAAAGAGTCCCACCTTTCTTCATCACTGAGGACTGTCCTGTAGTGGTTGGAGCAGGCATCCCACAGAAGCTTTGCCAGTATCTTGACATGGTAATGAGCAGTGCTGTGGCCCCACAGGAAGGAGTCAGCATTTTCAGATCAGGGGACAATAGCAGCCAGAATAGGCACCATGATGGTATTTAAGGCTCTTTCTACTCATCATAGCCTGGAAAAGAAGGAGGAGGATTGAGGAAGGATAAAAGAAACTGGGGGGAAGAAAAACACAAAAAACCAAAGCAAATAATACAGGAAATATTTATATGTAGGGGGATTAGCTGAGGAGAAAGTTCAAATAGTCGAAGTTCTCAGTGATACCAGAGGAAGAGATGGAAGAGGCAGAGATCAACATGAGAGGAAGAGATTCTGAGCCAGGTCAGAAGGAACAGCGGGAGGTAAGGCCTGGGTGAATGGGAACCATGTAAGGGCAAACTTTTGTAAATGACACTGAGGGGCATATGATACTCTTTGAGTTCTAAACTCAGTACATAGTCAAAAATCACCTGAGGTCAGCTTTATCTTTGAAAATTGCTAAAATTTCTCCAGAAATACAAATAAGGAGTTAAATATGTTCAATCCTATAGAATCACATGAATGTAGAATATATATTAGTAATAGAGTAACATATAAAATAAAGCATAAAAATGAAAATACTATTTTATAAGATTTTCATGGCAGGAGACAGAGTACCTGTGGTTTGAGACATGTTAAAATGTTTGCATGATGAAATGCTACTGTATTTATTTACTGCTTTCTTTGGAAAACCCGAAATACTTACATTTTGCAAACTCCCATTTGAAAATACTGATGCCCCCTGAAACATACCTCTTGTGAGAGAAGACAGCCTACACAATATTTGCTTAAAATGTGCTTCACTCTTGACTCATTGGGTAGTAGGAGTTTTACCACCTGTTATAGAATTAACGTGTTCAGGCCTCCAAGCTGGCAAAAGTGGTGTATCAATGCAAAGGAAGGCTAAGGTTAATAATGAGCTCCGCATGCCATGGACTATGCATCCAGAATTATTCAGTTGTGAAGTTTGTAAGTTTAGACATTGACATTAATCAGCATTGAAATCTAGTATTTAATTTTCAAAGCACATACACACGTGCACACACACATACAGCTAAAATATTATTTGGATTTTTTTTTTTTTTGCAAACCTCTTTCAATATGAGCTTGTTGATTGAAAATTCCTGGAAGCTACAAAGTGCCATCTGTTTCCTTATCAAATTTTGCCCCCACAATCACAGGCAAATAGGGTTGCTTTTTTTATTCATGAGGTTGCTTAGGAACAATGCGGCTGTATTCACAGGTCGATTATGATTGAGTCTCTGACAATAGGCCTGATGCAAGTATTAAAAGAAAAAAAAAACTTTCCTAAATTCCAAAAATGACTTGAAAATCAACTTCCAATCCAGAAACATATCCCAGAGTAAACTCCCTAAGGCGGCATCTCACGCAGGCACACGCATTTAGAATGATGTCTTCTTTAGAATCTATTAACAGCCGTGTAGCCTGATGGACATTTTCCTCTCAGTTGGGAAATTTAGCAGTGGGCTCCCTTTGCAGGTGATCTTCAAAAAGCGTTAACAGTGTGCTTTTTCAGCCTCCAAAGATTGAACTGACTATGAAGAAGGCCCCCAAAGAGTCCCCTCAGAAATGGGTTTCTTAAGTGGAAAATGTTTGGACCATCCTTTCACCAACACACCAGGGAAGAGTCAATATTCCAATTCTGCTAGCTTCAGTGAAAATAAAGAGAGATGTGGACGAACAGTGCAGAGAGTGTCAGAACACACATTCAAGAAGAAAGGTGGCCTCTCTGGAGAAAAAGGAAAAGGAGGAAAGAAAATCCAGTGAATAAAAATGCTGTAATTTCCATGACTGTTTAGTCAGAGAAAAATGCCAGTTTGAAAAATGTGAATCTAGTAGTTTTTCTGTAGCATTGTTTTACCAGAGTTGATCAGATCAAACTATTCCAGTTAAAATTTCCAGTAAAAATCCTTTGCAAATTCCCAAAATAAGAAATAGTATTATGCATAATTTAAAAGTATTTTGCTAGACCTAACATTATTCCAAATACCTGGCTCAGAATTAAAGTATCAGTAATACGCATGATAGTTAATCTGTTCTGAACAATTGGGTTTATTAGATTGCATGCCACAGCACTGATTCAGAAAAATACATCCTGCTAATCAAATTTGTCCTTTATTTTTAATTTTTATTTATTTATGCATTTATTTATTGAGACAGGGCCTCACTTTGCCCAAGCTGGAGTACAGTGGAGTGATCAAAACTCAGTGCAGCCTTGACTTCCTGGGCTCAAGCAATTCTCTTGCCTCAGCCTCTCAAGCCACTATGCCTAGCTAATGTTTTTATTTTTACGTTTTTTTTCTGTAGAGACAGGATCTTCCTATGTTGCCCAGGCTAGTCTCCTCCCACTTTGGCCTCCCAAATTGTTGGGATTCCAGGTGTGAGCCACCATGCCCTACCTGAAATTTTGACCTTTAAAACATCAACTCTATACAGTTCAGTCATGGCTCTCTCGTGCCCTAAGCCTTTGACAATACCTGGCTTTCTACTTAACTTTATTTACTTTTCAAAGCTACTTTGAGCACCTACTATATGCCAGGTACTCCAAGTAAGTTCAGTTTTCCTAATGGCTCCATGGTACAGATTATATTAGCGTTCCCATTTACAAATGAGGGAACTGACACTCCAGATCTTAGAAGCTTTCTTCATATCTGTTTGATTACAAAATAGATGATCTTTCCACCACATTATGGAATAATCCATTCATCAAGGTGCTTAATAGCAAACAAAAGGTAGTTCTGTGCCCTTTAATATATGAAGCTCAGGAGTTTTCAGTTGAGCATTATAGCTAGAGTGAGTCAATCAAAGTGGAATAGGGCTCAAGGTAAAAATACATACAGTAACCTACTACATCCTGGAAGCAGTTTAAAGTTAGGGCAGGTTGCCAAGTGGAACTGAAATCAGATCAGAGTCTTTCACGAAATTAGATTCAAGGGTGACTAGCCATGGGAAGCAGACAAGGGCACCTTAAATAGCAGCCTAACCCTAATTGAAAGTCTCTATATAATGTTGGTCCCCTTTACATTCCCTCTGCAGGCTGTAAAGTGGGAGGAAGTAAAGGCATGGAAGTTACTCTTTACATGCCAAAAGTATGAATACACTAAAGTTTGTATTTGCACCCAGCATTATATAATGTTCTCAGAGTTACCAAGAATAGGTGTCATCCTATGTTGTTGGGAATACAAGAAAGAATGAATGTACTTCCATATTGCAATGCTATTAAAAATGACCCATTGGCAAAGTAACTGATCCCAATGGGATTGTTCTTCCTTCCTTCCTTCCTTCCTTCTTCCTTCTTTCCTTCCTTGTTACTGATGAGCACAGGTGGCAGAGCAGATCCTGTTCTTCAATTTTAGGCACTACAATTTGACATGCCAATATTTGAGGGGGCTTTTATTTTTGATGTTTTAATTATCTTGTTTGGCAAAGAAACAAAAGATGTTTTACTTTCTCAAAACCATCTCAAAGAAGAGGTATGGTCAAAAGTGTCCTGTAGCTTTTTTTTTTTTTTTTTTTTTGCCAATCAAAACCCAGAAGTTTTAGCAATGGAGCAGCAGTCTGCCTCTTCTCAATACATAAGTGAGTTTCCCTTCCAAAAGTTAGAGACACTCCCAAAAGGTACGGATCCTAGGCCATTGTTATCCTGTCATTATGGCCTGAAATGTCTGAAAGGATAGGAAAAAGAGTCCTACGCCAGAGTGGAGCTAATGGTACCTATTCTTGATTAAACCATACTCCATGCTTCTTGAGTGATACAAAAGGTTACTCCTCCTGTTGGCTTATGTTAGTGCAAGGAAACATTCCAATAGAGGAAATATGAAGGATTCCTTAACCCTTGGCCTTCCCTTCAACTTCAATTTTCGTTTCTCTGCCACTTTTCCCAAAATTCTATTTGCACCTGGTTAATGGCTCATGTGTATGAGGCCTCAAATTCCATTATCATTGAGTCTTTAGAGTTGAGCATCTCCAAGGCACACCAAAAATCCCTTGCTAGAAGTGATGACCTCTCATTGTTTTATAATAAATAAATCCCTCCCTTCTAGAAGTGAGAAGAAGGAAGGATTAAGGAGGGCTAGGGCACAAATTTCTGTTTTATCTCATATTCTCTAACACTGGGGGTTGTGTCATTGTGAGGAATATTATCTCAGGGAGACCTTCTAGTTAGCAAGTCAGATAAGAAGTCTGCAGATGTGTAAAAAAAGAGAGCAAGTCAGACACAACATTCCACAAACCCCTGACCCAGTGACCGAAGGAAGCTCAGTCAGGCTTATTATTCTCCTGGATAGACTAGGAGAGTTTAGGATGTCAATCAAGGCTAACATAATTGCCAAGAAATATTAATTGAAAGTCCCACACAAAATGAATGGCCAAAGTGTTCTTCTCTAAAATGCCTGACTTCTCTGCTGTTGAGAAATGCGAAGGTGAGTAGGCTATATCAATAAGAGGAATTCAGGCACGAAAGTTAACTGGTTTAGGAAATCTTTTCTCTACTGTGGGTCTGAGACTTCCCCTCCTTTATGGGAACACATCAGGTGGCCCTGCCTGAGTAATCCCATACCACCCTCTTAGCCAGTACCAACAAGTACCAGGGAAGCACCAGTAGCAAAGATAAACCAAGCACAGCAAAATAACACTGCAATAACTTTGAAAATTAAAGTGTCTTTGGAACCACAGCCCACAAAAATAGTCTAGGACCTGTATGTTGACTTGAAACAGCATGACTACTTGGTAAAATGAGATTTGAATGAGACCCTGAGTACTCTGATATAACAAACAAAATGACCAATATGCAATAGAAACTCACCTATCATTAAAAAAAAAGAAAGAGAAAATCACAACTGAATGAAAAAAAGGCAATCAACTGATGGCAATACTGAGATGAATCAGATCTTGACAGGCATTTTGTATTGGTCACCGCAAAAATGACTGAATGATTAAGAAATTCCATTAAAACAAATAAGAAAATAGAAAACCAAAAGAAGCCACATAAAAAGAACCAAAAACGGAAATTATGAAACTGAAAAATACTCTAATAGAAATTAAAAACTCACTAGATGGGCTCCATAATAGAGTGGAGATGACAAAGGTTAGAATCAGTAAACCTGAGGATAGACAATAGAATTTAGCCCATGAAAACAACAGAGAGAAAATATACTGAATAAAAGCAAACAGGGACTTATGGGACAATAATGAAAGATCCAACACTTGTATCATCAGAATTCCACATGGAAGAGAGAGAGAGGTGCTGAATGAGTCTTATAAAAGTAATTGGTGATAGTCTTCTACAGTTCATTAAATATACAAGATTTAAGAAACTGACTTAACTCAGCTGGATATCCATGACAAGACACACTGTATTAAACTTCTGAAAACTGACAACAGAGAAAAATGTATCAAAAGCAGCCGGAGAAATCCAAAGGGGAAAACTGATTTGAATGACATCATCTGAAATCATGGTAGTCAGAAGGAACTGGCAAAAATTTTTTTCATGTGCTGAGACAAAAGTCAACTATAAACTTGATAACCAGTAAAATTATTTCTTGGAAATGAGGAAAATATAAAGACATTCTCAGATAAAGAGAAATTTAAATAATCTGACACTAGCAAATATTTTCTTAAAGATAGCAAAAGTAAGTTCTTTAAACAGAAAGAAAATGATAAAGAATCTTGGAGAACCAGGAAAAAAAGATACAATGAAAAAAAAAAGACATATAAGTACATTAAAGAGATTATCTTTTTTCTATTGTTTGACAAAATATATTTGATAATTGAAAAAATTATAATACTATGTGATATTCAGTACAATAATATTTAAAAGGGAAGAAATGTTAGAGCACAGAAAATTACCAGAGACAAAGGGAGATATGGAACAATTATAAAACGATCATTCCACCAAGAAGACATACCAATTTTAAGTGTGTACACAGCTAACAACAGAGCTTCAAAATATGTGAAACAAAAACTGAAAGATTTGAAAGGAGAAATCGTAACTCAGCATGCTATCTCAGCTACTGATAGAGCTAGTAAACAGGAAATTAGCAAAGACACGGAATATTTAAATAACACAGTCAAGAATATAATTGACATTATATTCAGTCCACCTTACGACAGCAGAATACACATCTTTTTTCAAGTGTCCAAGGAAGTTTGCCAAGTTAGACCACATCATACGTTATTTATCAAATTTTAACAAATTTAAAAGAATTAAATTATACAGAGTGCATTTAATGACAATAGTAGGATTAATCTAGAAATAATATAGCATGGGGAGAAATAACAGATACAGATGATGGGGAGGAAGGCAGCAAATCACACTGCCATGTGTGTACCTATGTAACAATCTTGCATGTTCTTCACATGTACCCCCAAACCTAAAATGCAATAAAAAGTATATATATTAAAAAAATAATAATAATAAAAAGACAGCAGTGAAATCACTGGAAGAGTAAAAATTAAAAAACATACCTTTAAATAATCTATTTATGTCTAAAAGGAAATAAAAATACAGAGCTAAATGAAGAGGAAAATAACATATCAAAAAATATGTGGGATACAGCTAAAGCAGTGCTTAGAGAGAAATTTATAGCATTAAATTCTTATACTAGATATGGGAAAAGTTTTCAAAACAATCATATAAGATCATACCTCAAGAAATTAGAAAAGAAAGCAAAATGATCCCAAAGCAAGCAGAAGGAATGAAAGGGCAGAAATCAACACAATTTAGACTAGGAAGTGAATAATTAACGGAATCAAAACGTGACAACATGGAAGAACCTGAAATACATCATGCTAAGTAAAATAAGCCAGGCACGGAAAGACAAATATCACATGATCTCACTTATAAGCGGAATCTAAAAACATCAAACTCACAGCAGCAGAGGATAGGAGAGTGTGGCCAGAAACTGACAAGGGGCTTGAGGGGAGCTGGGGAAGGAAATAGAGAGATAGAGAGATGTTAGCATGGGTACAAACTTAGTTGTGCTGGATGAATAATAACTAAGCACAGCGACTACAGCTAACGATGAAGTGTTGTGTTCTTGAAATTTGCTAAGAGATTAAATTTTAAATGGTTTTATCGCAAACACACACAAAAGTAGCTTTACAAAGTGACAGATATCCTTTTTTCCTCTGAAAACGTTTTATTTAAATAACGGTTTAAAGACATTACACATGACATTAAAACTGAAGGGTTTAAAAAAAAAAAAAAAACCTCAGTTTGTTACTTCACATGGCATTGGGCAGCTGCTGCTATTAAATTGGGAGCTCTACAGCTAGCTACATGACTCATCAGTTTCAGATTTGTTCCCTGGTCAAAAATTTAACTCTGATAGAAGGTTGGCCTCACATTCTGATGTTTGGACATCCCTTAGCTAGGATATGTCTGGTCAAACAGATCTTTGTGGCAAGCCAGATGTCCTATCACCTCACTGGAGGGAAGGGGGACTCTTTGAGCTCTGTCCACCTGGTCAGGTTGGAGACACCAGGGGATCTTCTACCACGAAAGGCTCCCTTCTAGTGGTACAGCTGCTGGTGCTGCCTTACCCCATCCTCTCCTCTCTGATTCACCGAGGACTGTTCAGGTGGGAACATTCTCTTAGGGCAGGAATCTCTGCAGACTCTGCAGAGGAAGAGCCTAGGAGCTTTTTTTTTTTTTTTTTTTTTTTTTTTTTGCTTCATGAATGACCTTTACTAAATGTTTGAGATAGAAATAACACCAATCTTCCTCAAAGCTCTCCAGAAAGCTGAAAAACAGCAGATGCTCCTCCAACTTGCATTGACATCAGAACAAGTGATGTGTCAAAACCTAGGAGAGCAGGTCCTCACTTCCGTCCCATGTTGGCTCAGGTGTGTGTGAGCTATAGCCTAACGCTGGTGTCATTCAGGGGTGACACACCTGCCCTGGTCTCCAGCCTGGGCACAAACAGAACTCAGGCAGAGGTGGGTCTGTCCGCCGAGACCAAGGCTACCAACTTTGAGTGTGGGGCACAGGCTGCCCAGGCCACCCAGGCCGTGGCTGCTGCTGTAACTGAGCTGTGCAGTCACAGCCCTGGCCTAGCCTGTCCTTTCCACCTGCCAGCTGTGGAGCTGTGGGTGCGTCGCTCACCTCCCAATCCGTAAAGTGGAGAAGCCTAGTTCTTGGCAAGCCCGTGCCTCGCCAGGGGCAGCCGGGCCTGCCTGGGCCTCCATGTCCTGCAGCTTCTGGGTCTGCTTCTGCTGGCTGAGCGTGGGCTTCAGCTGCGCGGCCACCACCGTCTTGCTCGTTCACTCGTCCACGAGCTTATACAGGTCATCCGTGAAGGTGCCCTTCTTGTTGTTGCTGTTGTTCACCAGCGCCTGGACATGTGGGGCAGGCTGGGGGCCCAGCTCAGGGTTTGGGGCGAGGCTGCTGGTAGAGGAAGATTGGCCACGTGCTCCATCTCTATCACTGGCTAAGCCGGAGCAAATGTCCGAAGACAGAGACGCCCCAACGGAGCAGGGCTGCTGGGTCTGCACTGCCTTCCCGCTCAGGCCCGTGCTGTCTGCAGTGAGCCCCGCACTGGTTTGGGCAGGGTCCTTAGCGCGAGGGCCTCTGCTGGAGTCAGCCAAGGGACCTGTGCTGGAGACCACGACCTTGAGCTGCCGCACCAGGGGATGCAGCAGCTTGCCCACCTTCAATTTGCTCTTGCTGGCTTTTCTGGGACACCGTGTGGAAGAAGCCCACGTTGGGAGGCAGCGGCTTGCCCAGGCAGCGGTACAGAGCCTCGATCTCCTGCTTCTGCTGGCTCTGCAGCTCCGAAAGCTCCTTCAGGTGCTTCTCCCGCAGACTCTGCTGCTCCTTCTTTATGGCAGGGTCCTCCAGCTCTGAGTCGTTGTCGCTGCTGATGTAGGATCCTCAGGCTGTGGGGGGAGGCCAGGGTCCACTCGTCCTGCGTGCTGACCACGAGAAACGGCCTGCAGTCTTAGCTGGTAAGCTGCCATCCTGCTGCTCTGCATGTTTCCGAGGGGACCCCAAAGCTCAAGTGCCGAGTGTCTGGGGTTGGCTGGCCTGGCCACTGGCTGTGGAAATGCCTATGGCACTCTGTGGGGGCTCTGCTGAACTTTCTCCAGTGACTCCACCCTCCTTGTCTGTGGGCTCCACGCATGCAGGTCTCACAAAAGCAGGTCCATCCTGCGGGGCGCTGGGCACCACACGGGAGTCTGAGACCACCTGCCCTTCATCTCTGTTATAGCCCAGTATGCTCCTAGAAGATGACTCTGCTGTCATTGATGAAGACGTGCCCTGCTCCATCACGGCCCCTCGATTAGGGGCCAGTTCTGACTTTTACACCAAGGGCTGGGGTGGCAGCCCTTGACCACCTCGTTAGGCGCTGGGGGCAGGGCCAGGTCCCCCCACCGCCCAGACCTCAAAGCAGGGCTCCAGGGTGAAGTCTCTGTCGCCCGCCTCCACAGGGGTCCAGCTGAGGCTGAGGAGGTGGGCACTTGCTCCTGGTAGAGCAAAGTCCACAGCTTCTCATCCAGGCTCTTGATGGTGCTGTCTACAAAACCCACCCTGGGGAGCGGCCCTTCCCCATCCAACTCCAGGGCTGATGGCGGCTGTGGTGGAATGGTGGGCCCCAGGGGTGGGCTTGGGAGCTGGGAGGTGGCCAGGCTGACGGCCCACACTGTGGCAGGAAGCAGGGGAGCGGTTGACCCAAGGAAAGCCGTGGGACCCTGCTGTGGGGGCTGGGCTCAGGTGTAGGTGCTGGGTGGGGGGGCTCCCCTGGGGCACTGTGGGAGTCATTTAACAATATCTACATATAACAAACATCACATTGTACATCTTGAATGTATGCAATTTCATATGTTAATCATGGCTCAATAAACCTAGAAGAAAAGTAATTTGTTCATATATTTCATAAAATTCCAACAATGTATAAAAAGGATTATGCCCCATGAACAAGTGGAATTTATTTCAAGTGTTCAAGACTTGTTCAACATTGCCAATCAATGAATAGAATCCACAATTTCAACAGAGTATTGAAGAAAAATTATGATTATATCAATTAATATAGAAATAATATTTGATAAAATCTAACTTTCAAGATAAGAATTCTCTGAAAGTTAGGATTACAGGGATATTACTCCAAATGATAAAAATTATCTACCAAATTCTATAGCTAAATATAAAAGATCCTTAAATGATTTCCCGTAAGATTAGGAGCAAAGATGCCTTCTCCTGTTATTCTTATTCATCAGAGTACTGAAGTTCAAACCATTGTAACAAAGCAACGAAGAAGATATAAAGGCGTACGGATTGGAAAGAAACAAATAAAACTGGCAAAATTGTCTATATGAAAATCCTAAGGAATCTACAAAAAGAAAAAAAATTACCTTCTTAGACTAACAAGTTTTGCAAGATTGCAGAATACAAGATCAAAACAAAATCAACTGCATTTCTGTATACTAAAAATGAACTTGTGGAAACTGAAAGTAAAGATAAAACATAATTTATAATTGTGTCAAAGAAAATGAAACATCTAGGCATACTCTCAATAAAGCATGCACAGTATCTGTGTACCGAAAATTTAAAACGCTGATAGAACAAAGATCTAAATAAATGAAGAAACATACAATTTTCGTAGACTAAAAGCCTTAGCATGGGTAAAACAGGCATTTCTCCCCAAATCAATTTATAACTTTATGCCATTTCTATCAAGAGACATTTCACCAAAGACGATATGCAGATATCAGATAAGCACCTAAAAACATTTGCTATATTATTAGTCATCTACAATATAAAATATAAACCGCAATGAGATATCACAATGCTTTTGCTAGACATAGATACATTTATTTCAAAATTTTTAGGATATACCACTGCCCATAGAATACATTTTAAAAAATTAGAAAGAAGAAGAAAGTAACAGGAAAAACTTTACCTGAGATTAAGTTTTACTATATACTTACAGTAATCAAGACAGTGTTCTATGCTAGAGAAACAGACAAACAAATCAATGAAACACAATAGATAAACCAGGATTAGCCCCAACCAAATAAGCTCAATAAATTTTTGACAGATGTGCCAAGGCAATTCAATAGAAGAAAGAAAGCTTTCAACAGATAGTACTATAGCAATTAGACAACCATAGGCAAAATTGATCCGTAGCTTAAATCTCACATCTTATACAAAATTAGCTCAAAGTGAATAATGAATCAACATAAAATATTTAACCATAAAATCTGTAGGAAAAAAATGGGGATAATTTTTGGTGATCTAGGACTAGGCAAACATTTCATATGAAGTCCAAACTTAAAATCAAGGTCATGGTTCAGAAAAAGAAAATCTGATAAATAGGACCTCATCAAAATGAAAAATATTACTCTGCAAAAGAGCCTTTTGAGAGAATAAAAATGTAAGTTCAAGAGTGAGAGAAAATACTTGCAAATCACATACATGACAACAAACTAGTAACAAACTAGTATCTATGCTATATAAAGAATTCTCAAAACCCTACAAGCAAAGCTTTTGCACTAAAATCAGGAACAAGGCAAGAATGTTTCCTCTCACTACTGCTTTTGAACATCCTATTGGAAATTCTATCGAATGCAGTAAGACAAGAACTGGAAACAGTATACTAATTGAGAAGGAAGAAAGAAATTGTCTTTGTTTGCAGATGACATGATAATCTTTGTAAAAACTGCCAGAGAATCAATTTAAAAAAAAACCTCTTGAAAGGAGGTTACTGTAGTAACGTGTTAATAAAAGATTATAGCAAGGTTGCAGGTTAATGTACAAAAGTCAGTTACCTATATACCAATACCAAAAATGAATAACTGAAGTTTGAAATTAAGAACATATTCCCCTTTACATTAGCACTCCCCAAAATGAAATAAATAGGAATAAATATAACAAAATATGTACACAAGCTAGGCGTGGTATCACACACCTGTAATCCCAGCACTTTGGTAGGCTGAGATGGGTGGATCAATTGAGGTCAGGAGTTTGAGACCAACCTGGCCAACATGGTGAAACCCCATCTCTACTAAAAGTACAAAAATCGGCTGAATGTGGTGGTGCATGCTTGTAGTCCCAGCTACTCAAGAGGCTGAGGCAGGAGAATTGCCTGAAACCAGGAGGCAGAGGTTGCAGTGAGCCAAGATTGTGTCACTGCACTCCAGCCAGGGCGACAGAGCAAGACTCTGTCTCAAAAAAAAAGAAAAAAAAAAAAAAATATATATATATATATATGATCTATATGAGAAAAATCATAAAACTCTGGTGAAAGAAGTCAAAGAAGAACTAGACAAATGGAGACACACTCCATGTTCATGGCTAGAAAGATTCAATTTGGTCTATAAATTCAATGTTAGCTTAATAAAAATACCAGCAAATCATCTAATGTATGTTGACAAACTGATTTCTAAAATTTATGTGGAGAGGCAGGAGACCCAGAATTTCCAAATTAACATTGATGAAGAACAAAATCAGAGGACTGACACTACGTGACTTCAAAACTTGATATAAAGCTACAGTAACCAAGATAGTGTGATGATAAAATCATAGACACAGATTAGTAGAACAGAATAAAGAATGCAGAAATAAACCCACAAAAATACAGTCCACAAATCAAATAGATCTTTGACAAGGGAGCAATGCTATCTTTAAAATGGCACAAAGGGATAGCATGGGGAGAAATACCAGATATAGGTGATGGGGAGGAAGGCAGCAAATCACACTGCCATGTGTGTTCCTATGTAACAATCTTGCATGTTCTTCACATGTACCCCCAAACCTAAAATGCAATAAAAAGTATATATAAAAATAAATAAATAAATAAATAAATAAATGGCACCAAGATAGTTCTCAACAAATATTGCTGAAGCAATTGAATATCTACATGCAAAAAAAAAAAATGAAAATGCTATAGACTTAGACATTAACCATTCACAACAGTTAACCCAAAATGGTTCATAAATTGACATATAAAACCATAAATTCCTAAAAGATAACATAAGTGAAAACCAAGATGACCCTGGGTATGGAAATGACATTTTAGATTAAAAACCAAAGGCATGATCCATTAAAGAAAGAATCGATACCCTGGATTTTATTAAAAGTAAAAGCTTTCAGTTTTGACAACATCAACTAAATGAGTAGACATGCCACAGACTGGGAGAAAGTATCTGCAAAAGATAAATGACTTTTACACAAAATATAGAAAGCACTCTTAAAATTCAACAATAAGAAAACAATTAGATGGGCAAAAATGGGCAAAAGGTCTGTACAGACACCTCACCCAGATATACAGATGGCAAATAAACATAGAAAGAAATGTTCAACATGATATGCCATTAGGGAATTGCAAATTAAAACAATATGATCTCACTACATACATATCAGAAAGACCAAAATTAAAACACCAACAGCACCAAATTCTGGCAAGTATGTGGGAACAAAAGGAACTTGACTTATTGCTGGTATGAGCAAAATGGTACAACCACTTCGGAAGGTGGTTTAGTAGTTTCTTACAAAGTGAATCATAGTCTCCCCACATAACCCAGCAATTGTAGCCCTTTGTATTTACCTAAATTTATTGGAAACATATCTACACAAAAATTTGCATATAGACGTTTATAGCAGCTAGCTTTATTTGTGATTATTTAAACCTAGCAGCAACCAAGATGTCCTTCGGTAACTGAGTGGATAAATAAACTGTGGTACATCCAGTCAACGGAATATTATTTTGAGTTAAAAAATACATGAGATAGGTGTGATGGCTCATGCCTGTAATCCCAGCACTTTGGTAGGCTGAAGTGGGTGGATACAAGGTCAAGAGATCAAGACAATCCTGGCTAAGATGGTGAAACCCTATCTCTACTAAAAATACAAAAATTAGCTGGGCATGGTGGTGTGCACCTGCAGTGCCACCTAATCAGGAGGCTGAGGCAGGAGAATCACTTGAACTCAGGAGGTGGAGGTTGCAGTAAGCCAAGATCCACCACTGCACTCTGCCTGGCAAAAGAGAGAGACATTGTCTCAAAAAAAAAAAAAAATAAAAAATACATGAGATATTAAGCTATAAAAAGACATGGAGGGAACTTAAATGCATATTATTAAGACAAAAATAATTCAATAATGCCACACACTTACAATTCCATCAGTATATTCTGCCTGACACTACAAATCATGGATGCATGTCATTATATATTTGTCCAAACCCATAGCGTATACCACATCGTGAGTGAATCCTTCACTAAAGTACAGACTTTGGGTGATAATAATGTGTCAGTGTAGGTTCATTTATTGTTTCAAATGTTCTACTGTGGTGCAAGATTTCAACTGTCGGGGAGGATGTGAGTGTGTGGGACAGGGTTATATGGGAATTTTCTGTACAGTCAACTTATTCTAAAATAAAATTAATTAAATTTAAATAAAACCAAATAGTTAAAAAGTCAAAAGTTCCAATTAGAAGGTGGAAAAGGACTTGGAGAAATATTACCCAGAAGAGTAATATGATAAATAAGCATAGGAAAAGAGGTTTAGAATAATTAGTTATTAGCAAACTTGCCAATTAAAATTACCATATCACCACACACCTGTTAGAATGACTACAATAAAAAATAATGAAGCACGAAACGTTGTTGAGAATGTTACTGATTTGATCATTAGGCATTGTGTATAAATATTAAAGTATCACTCTGTATCTCATAAACACAAACAACTATTACATGTTAACTAAAATTTAAAAAAACAAGTAGTGATACATTACTGGTGAGAATTTAAGTTGATATGACATTTTGAAAAACAGATTATATTCTTACAAAATTAAATATGTCCTTATCATATGACCTAGCAATTGCACTTTGGGGCATTTATTCCAGAAAATTACCTGTCATTTTACAGGTAATTTACAACAAATGTAAAGCTGTGCACTGATGTTTACAGTAGCTTTATTCATAATAGTAAAAATTTGAAAACTATGCAAATGTCTTTCAATAGGAGAATGGTTTTGTCAAATTACGGTACATCCATATCCTGGAATACTAATCAATACTATAACGGAACAAGCTACTGATATAAACTAGAACCGAGATAAATCTCTAGACAGTGTGTTGAATGGAAAAAGTCCATTTCAAAAGTTATATACTGGATAGGAGCACTTACGTGGCATTCTTGAAATTAGAAAACTTTAGATATGGAGATCATATTAGTGGTTGCCATTGGTTATGAATGGGAGGGCAAGCATGGGTGGGAAGTGGACATGGTCATGAGGAGTAATATGAGGAATCCTTGTAGTGATGGAACTGTTCCAAATTTTGACTGTGATGGGGGATACAGAAACCAACACGTGGTAAAACTGCATAGAACCACACACACACACACACACACACACACACCGAGTACAAGTAAAAGTGGAGAAATTCTGAGTAACATTGATGAATTGTATCAAGAACAATATCCTAGTTGTGATATTGTAGAATAGTTTTGCAAATGTCACCTTTGAAAGAGATTGGTAAAGATTACATTGGACTACTTTGTGCATTTCTTACAAATGTATGTGAATTTTTAAATTTCAGTAAAAAGTATACTGTTAACTAAGTTTAAAAACTAAAAAAGGAGAGAGAAAAAAGGAAGAAAACAGATAGACAACATCAGGTTTCCAAAGCTGCTGCTTATTACTCCAGCTCTGCTTTACAAATCATTTTCTAAAGCTTTTAGATCTACTAGGTTGCAGCTTTTCATAAATGCCAACATCATTATCCTGTAATGTAAGCAAGACACTGCAATATTTTTCTCAACATCTCCTTCTTCATTATCTTTGCATTCAAACATATGAACAAGATATTTATAATCAATGCATCAAACAAAGTATTTGTATACATGAATACAGCAAGAACTCACTCACTTCTCACCCAGGTAGAACATTAATCTATTCATGAGGGATATACATCTATGACCCAAATACCTCCCATTAGGATCCACCTCTAACACTGGGGATCAAATTTCAGCCTGAGATTTGGAGGGGATAAACATCCAAACTATAGCAAGCACAGGGTGCCATCCTCCAGGATGCAGTATATGGGTGAAAGAAAAATCTTTGTAGAGCTGTGTCCCCAGTGGGAAGAATTCATGGATCCAAAAAGCAAACTATAGCAGGACCCAAAACCAGAATTAGCTGTGCAGCACTCTAAACTGTAATTAAATATTCTTGCTGCTTAATCCATAAAATCAAGCAGACTCTGTGGTATTGATGACATCAGAGGGGCAAATAAATGTATCAATTTTGTGGCAAAACCCAGTAGGTGAACCACGTCTCAGGCCAAAGGAGATTAGAGTAAGACTATGCTATATGTGGTAAAGAACTATATGCTCATTGAGGAAAAAATCAACCCTTGGTCTGCTACTGAGCACTGGTAAAGTTGGAATTTCAGACCATGAGCCCATGTGCCCAGAACTGGCAGACCCTACAACTGAAAAGTCAGGACAAGCAACAATCCACTGTAAAACAGAAGTGAGACATTCAAGATTGAGCATAAGCAGGATTAGAAGGCACAAGCAAGGGTTATGATCAGGTAAGCCAGACCTACAACTCTGTGCCACTGCTGCTTCCCTCAGTTAATGTCCATGACTACATGGGGACCCCTTGCTACTGATGGCACATGAGAAAATCGCTTGAACCTGGGAGACGGTGGTTGTAGTGAGCCGAGATCACGCCACTGGACTTCAGCCTAAGCAGCTAAGTAAGACTCCATCTCAAATATATATATATATATAAGTGTGTGTGTGTGTGTGTGTGTGTGTAGGCTCCAGTTATATTTGTTATAATGTAACATTGCATTGGACCAGGGTATTCATTGTTCACTGCCAAGGAGGTGTGGGGTAAGCCCATGATCATGGATTCCCTAAATGCATCATGTACCACATTACCCATAGCTGACAATAAGGTATATAATAAGGTATAACAAGCTGCTGAAGAAACAGCTGAAGCACTAGTTAAGGAGTCAAACTCCGCAAGCATAAATGCTATCCTCCAGCTGCTATCTTCCAGGATGCAGTATATGCATGAAACCAAGACATCTGTACAGAGCTGAACACAGTTGGAAAAACAAATGCATGTATCCAAAAAGCAAGAATGGAAGCCAATGTGGCTCTTTTTTCCATTACTTCCATTAAACTGAGGTATCAGTGGGATTAGAGATCCAGGTCCCCCAAGGGGGCACACTGTTACCTGCAAACACTGTAAGAGTTCCATTGAATAAAAGCTATGGTTTCCCCCTGAGCTCTACAAGCTCCTTGTGTCTAGGGACTGACAGGCAAATAGTCACTGTCGTGAAAGGGTGGTAGATGGGATCATTAGGAGGAAGTAGACATAGTTTTACCCACCTCCACCAGGTAAGCCAATGAGTTCAACAGAGGTGGGCGCTGAGGGCAAGGTGAATCTAGAATGGATGTTAAAGAAAGGAGACAAGGAGTATCCACTGCAGTCCAGAAACCAGATTCACTGAAGCTATGGAAGCCATAGTTTGTCGCAACATGGCTCTCTCTTAGTTTCTCCTCAGAAAGAAAGCCCACTCGAGTCTTGGAAAAGAAATTGCTTCTCAAAAATACATGGAGAAGTGAATTTGAATGCACAATAACAAGAACACTGAGACAGACTTCCCAGACCCCACAGCAAAGAGGTACTTGCTGCCTGTCTGTAGCAAGTGCAGTCAGTGGAGTCCACTCAGTGGCCTGTGTACCTCTCTTGCCTCAGGGCAGCCTGCATTCAGTGACTGAACAAGGTGGTGCTTAAAGGCTTGGCCATTTTAGTCTGACATAGGACACTCTGAAAGGACATGCTTGCTGCCCATTTCTTCTAGGCTTTGTTGGTCCTGCATTGCAATTTGAGAATTTTCTTCGCACAATCCTTCTTCCTCTCTCTGTCTTACAGGTGTGGATCTCTAATAAATATCCAGTTCCCAAACTCCACGAGAACAATTTAAAGCTCACATGGACCTAATATTATTGCCTTGGATTATATGAAGGAAAAGGTTAATGGACCTGTAAAGAAAAAGTAGAACATTCACCCACGTAGTAAGATATTTTAACATGTCTCTATAAATGGTACATTAAATAGAAAGGCTAGTAAGATTAGTGAAGTTCTTAAGAGTAAAATAAAAAGTTTGATCTATGGGATAGAATGGAGTATTACACTTAAAAGTGGAAAATACATATTCTTCTCAAGCACTTAAGAAAATTGACTGTCTTCTACTCTTGTGCTAAATTCATAAAATTTGAAAGGACTGCTAAAGATCACCTTCAAAAATAATAATGCTATGAAGTTAGAACTTAACAACAAACAGAATTTTTTAAAACCCCAATATTTGAAAATTTAAGAAAAATTTAAGAAACTCATAAGCCAAAGAAGAGATCATAGTACAAATTCTAAAATACTTAAAATTGAAATTTAGGAATTCCACATCCAACCATAATAAAGGAATGAGTATTAAACTTATCATCTCATAACAAACAACTCTGAAACTAAACCAAATGACTGTTTTCAGTTATTGGATAACAGGTATAGGAAAAGCAGAAATATAATCCCTGTGGTCCTTGACAAAGAAAAAGGGAAACATATAGGTAAGTCTCACTTTTCCTATTGTAATGCAAGAAGTAGCACATGAACTAAGAAATCAAAGATTGGGTTCAGGACTAACAGATCAGCTGGATTTTAAAATGGTTACAGGAAAAAGGGGAGATAACTAAAAGGAACACCAGAATTCTGCAAGGAGATTTACCATGGGTCCTTGATTGGGTTGTGCATGTGTAGTGCAAAGTGCCACAAAACTTAGCAGAGAACAGCTGATTTTTTTGCTGGGAGTGAACAGAGATAGCAACAGAGATAGCAACAGGTATTTCACAGAAGAGGAAACACAGATGACTCAGACGATATTAAAAGATGATCAGCCACATTAGCTTTTAGGAAATGAAAATAAAATTACATTGGGGTATTATTTAATATCCATCTAATTGCTCTACCTTCCACTCCCCTACACCGTCAAAAATACAAAAAATCAAGTTCAGCAATACCAGGTACTGGTGAGGCTAGGGCAAATAAGATTCTTATACTCTAAGAATATGGGAAGTCATTTGTTACATCTACTTTGGCATAGTTTTTGCATTAACTAGTATATCTGACATAAGGATTCTGCCGTAGACCTTAGAGAACTTTTGCCCATGTGTCCAGGAGACATGTGCTTGAATATTCACAGCAGCATTGTTTATAATTGTTTATAATAGCTAAAAACAAAAAAGTAATGCCTATCAAGTAGAATAGACACATAAAATACAATTTTGTTAATATACAGAAATATTATATACCAGTGAAAATTAATGAAATATGGCTTCATTCATAGATCTACAAGAATAAAATTCAAAAATAAAAGTACAGCAAATTTTTAGTAAACTACATTCACTATTACATAAAGTTCAAAGTAGAAACAATGAATAATATAGTGATTAGGTATACCAATATATAATCAACACAGTAGAGGGGATATATAGATGGAATGTAAGGTAGATAGATTATAGATAGATAGACAGACTACAATACATAATTGATATGTTAGAAGCGAAACTATAAAGCAAATAAAAGAAATGCATAAAATCAGGTTATTCATTACCTCTGAGGAGGGAGATGAGCTATATAATTAGAGAGGGACACAGAGAGATAATATATACTGGTATGCTTTAATACATAATCTGATTGATGGATCACAGTTGCTAATGTTATTCTTTTCATTAGTTGTTTATTAATACTCTTTTACCTTTATGTTTGTGTGTGTATAACAATCAGTTTATATATTTTTCTATGTATGATATACTTTATAATAAAATAATATTTGGTAGAATAATTGAGATTTAAATTCAGAGAGAATTACCCTAGAACCCACGGTGTTCATCAATAAATATATATATATATATACAATGAATTAGTAAACAGATGGAATTACCTGTTCACATTTACTTATCTTTCACAGGTGGGCTTTCCTTTGACATCTTTCTATAATTTTGGGCCCAATAATTCATAGTCACCAAGATAGGCTTCTATATCTTCATTCAGTGTTTGATGCAGACACTTTCTGTGAATTGTCTCTTTTAATCTTCTCAACAAACCAACAGGGAAATGCCATTTTTAATTCCAATTTACAAATGGCAAAATACCAGAGAGGTCACACAGATGTGAAAAGCAAGTGTGGAGATTCAAGCCCTGCTTTATCTGTCTCCAAAATGAGTGATCCTAAGTACCATGAGATATTGTCTCAGAAAAAAAAAGTTTTTTTCTGTGTTGCTGCCTCTTTAGGAATAGAACTATTGGTCCATATATATAATTCAGCACTGGTAACTATTTCAATTCTCACTTTTCCAGATTTGCTCCCTTTTGTACAACTTACTCATATACAAAATAGACATACTAAGGACTCCATCAGATCATGATTTTGTTTCAACTTTATTTTGCTGACAAACTTTGCAATTTTTATTTAAGCAAAAATTTGTAAAATTCAGAAAGGAATATATTTTATAAATTAAATTAACCTAGGTAATTTTGTTTTCCATATGCAGATGTATTCGAAATGACTTCAAAGTTCTGAGTGTGGCCAAGTCCTGGCCAATTTTCTGTATCCCAGTGCACTTTCTTTGCTAGGCTCTTTCAGTTTATTTCAAATTGGACTAACTTGTGTATTTGTGCCCACAGTTCTATTTTGTCCTTTTTGAGTATCTTTCTAAAGTATAACAGAAGAAAGAAAATAAGACCTTTAAAAACCTTATTTTTATCACTTATCTGATGGAAATTTGGGGAGATGATTTAATGTAGTTGACTCCTCAACATTCTGAAGTTTTATCTCCGAGATACTAATGAATAATAATAAGGCTTTAAGTGATTTGTTGGGGAAAAAATTAGGAAGAAAGCAACAGATTGTAGCATCATGAGGATACAGTTTAAAATAAATAGTTACTTTAGCTTCACATTAAAGTATAAACTAAAGTTGTCTCTCACATATATACATATATATAAATATATATATATATATATTTTTTTTTTCTGATGCAAAAACGTAAAAGCTGAAAATACAACCCACCAACTACCATTAAGGAGAGCTTGGGGCTTGAAGTTCCTAGACACAGACAATATACACATACATACAACTGGCTTAAGTAGTTGATGATTTTAGGAGTGAAAATTCCCTCAGTGTGGCCATAAAAAGGGCTCAGAAGGATTTTCTCACTATCTCCCTATCCCCATCCTCACTATTTCTCAGCAACACTTTCTAAGAACCATCTTCTTTCTCAGCAAGCCTCTTCCACATGATCTCAAGTTGACTATCAGCATATCAGCAGTTCCATTTTTTTGTCCAAGTCCATATAGGGAAGAAATAATCTTTTTTTCATAGCTTAACTAAACACCTTTAACTAAGTTTCACTGACTTTGATTAACCTATTTTGGTGTCCTGTGCCTAAGTCTGAATTTATTGCTATTGCCAGGAAGATAAAAAAATGTTGATTAAGAAAATTTCAATTAAATTATAAAACTAGCATTGAAATCAATTCCACTCATTTATATGGCTGGGAAATTTAGAGTACTGCTAGGAAGAAGAAAGAGGAAATGATTATTAAAGAGGCAAACATCAAATGACCACTGAAATATTTATATGGAAATTCAAGCTAAATATGTGGAAATAAAAGTATCATCTTAGGTCAGTCCATGGTGGATAAGACTAGAATTTTATCTCTGAAGATGGCACATGAAAAAAAATTAGGACAAATGTCTGCTAGTCACAATGTCATCCTTAGAGATCAAGGGTGGTCTTCTAACTCATTTTAATCAACTTGCCATCTTTTGATTGAGTTCAACTACTTTTAATCAATTTCTCACCAATGAACTTCTGTGAAGTAAATTATAATTTTTCTTGTCCCTAGAATCTTTATTGGAGATGGAGATTGAGAAGCCTAGTGATCAAGTAAACATGACTTTGTTTTGTACCATGCTGAATTGCCTGCATCAGATTAGTACGTGAAAAAAAAAATCCAACTTTAATGTTGGCACTAATTCTGGTTGTATGCCTAATTGTCAAGAGAAAAAGCAGACACCTTGTGCTTATAAATAAAAATATCCCTTGTATGACATTCCCTCTGTCTTTAACTAAACTTATAATCTAATGGAGGAGGTAGATATATTTCCCTGCAATATTTGAGGCAAAAAAGGATATTTAGACAATGGTTTCAAAACTAATAAAACTAAATATATCACCCATATAGGAAACTATCTTAGAAAGTGGGCAGATACAATATGTAACTAATTTGTTTGACTGAAAGACTATTCAGTCAAATGTGTCTTCTGCACAAAAATGGTTCTCAAAAATGTCTGGTCTTTGTTTCACTTCCTGACATAATTAATTCCAATACTATTTTTGAGTGCTTCCTTGTACTGGTTACTGGAAACATGAAGATGGAACAGAAAAAACAAAGATCCATACTACATTGGAGCTGGGATGACTGTCTTTTAAAATAATTCCAACTAAGCAGCTAATATTTCTCAAGATAGTTACAATTGTACTTACAGCTCATTTATGTATGTATGTATGTATGCATGCATGCATGTATTTATGTGTTTATTTTGCTGAAACATGTTTATTGGTAGAATTGGCCATGTCAAGATTATAGACCTTAAACTCAAAGGGTCTCCCCACTTACTACTTGATATTTAGTGCAAATTGTTTCATCTTAACACTAGTAATTTTCTCTTTTGAAAAAGGTCACTTTATTGAGTGATTTATTTTATAATAAGGTAATTTTTTATAAAAATTAGATGTAATGTAGGTAAAGAGCTGAGCAGAGTTTGTGGTACAGAGTAAGGACTTAATAGATGTCAGATATTTTTATAATTTTTATTATGATAGGTAATTAGATGATGGTAATTTTAAGTGTCAACTTGATAGGCCAAGGCATGCTTAGGTAACTGTTATCAACATTATTTCCAGTTGTGGCTGTGAGGTATTTCTAGAAGAGACTGGCATCTGAATTGATAAACTAAGTAAAGCAGATGGCCCTCCTCAGTGTGGGTGGACATCATCTACTGAAGTCCTGTATAGAACAAAGAAGTGGGGGTAGGGTAGGAGCGGAGACAGTCATCTTCTCCTACCCTTGGACTTTGGTGTTCCTGGTTCTTGGGCTATTGGACTCAGACATAGACTTCTTACACCATTACCTCCCCAGATTCTCAGACTTTTGGACTGGGATTAGAATGACATGCACCACTGGCTTTCTTGGATCTCCAGCTTGCAGATAGCAGGCCATGGGACTTCTCAGCCTCCAGAACCAAATAAGCTAATTCCTATAATAAATATCTTCTTATGTATATTTCTATTTATCTATGTATATATGTATGTACGTATCTATCTCCTATTGGTTCTGAAAAACCCAATATGATTTATTATTATTGTTATTATCTGTGGTTTTTGTTTGTTTGTTTTTGAGATGGTGTTTCACTCTTATTGCCCTAGCTGGAGTGCAATGGCATGATTTCGGCTCACTGCAACCTCCGCCTCCCAAGTTCAAGCAATTCTCCTGCCTCCGCCTCCCAAGTAGCTGGGATTACAGGCATGAGCCACCACGCCCAACTAATTTTTTGTCTTTTCAGTAGAAATGGAGTTTCGCCATGTTAGTCAGGCTTGTCTCGAACTCCTGACCTCAGATTATCCAACTGCCTCGGCCTCCCAAAGTGCTGGGACTACAGGCATGAGTCACCATACCCGGCCTGTTATTTTCTATAATTATCTGGCCACGTAGAATAGCTGAACTTTAGGTACTAGTTCTCTTGACATGTAATATTAAGCTTGTT